>JAECUM010004838.1:0-118040 GCA_016617855.1 Megalonaias nervosa | reverse complement strand
GCATGCATCAGAAATTTAAAGAAAGGGTCAATCGACGATAGAGACGCAGGTATTCTGGTCTGATGACAAGGATTACTACAGAAAACGTGAATGTTCTGAAGGATTTAATTCTGAGTGAAAAAAAGAGGAATTTTACTCACCATCCACATACAAATGTCAGTCTGTGTAAATATATTAATTACTAGCGAGCAGCCGAAAATCCGATGAAGATAGATTATGAGATAATGCCTCATCCGGTTGATCTCCGCTACCAGAAATGTAAATTTGAAAAAAAGTGGATATCTCAAAACATACAGTACTCTAGATGTCAACATAAGCGGATTATGATATAACAATGCACTGTTAAGATGGTTTGTCAATATGGACAAAGAATTTGTTTATGTAACAATAGATAAATTTCTGTGCATTTTATATCAACTTTACTGCTTCATTTCATGGGGCCTCTGAATTTTTCCACTCCAAACCAATGGTTGTATATACAAGTTTAAACAGCCAACAATGTCGTCAATAAAAAAAATCGCCAGATGGTTAATGTTCCCTCTAAGGTGCACTGCTGCGTGGCTGCGCAGCGCATTAGAAAATGCCATGCAGCAGTTTCAAAATTCCGCGCACAAGTTTTGGTAGCAAAAACATATGCTGTGCAGCAGTTTCAAAATTCCGCGCACACATGAAAAATATTAGAGGGAACATTGCAGATGGTATATTTTGCCGCCAATAAGGAAAAAAAAATCGCAATTTGCGACATTGGCGAAGCCCTGCATGATTCCTGACAGAACATTTTACACGCTATTTTTCATACTTTTAAGAAGAAAACACTATTTTTTCGTGTATGAGAAAAATGTATATAAAATTTCAGTAGCCACGCCATGATCGTCTTGTATTATTCATACGCGATCTCTTCCCTAAAATGATAATAATTTTTTTTTGGTTTTTTTTCGTACTTTTAAGAAAGAAATTTTTTTTTTCATGTACAAGAAAAATACATGTATCTGAAATTTCGGGAGCCACACCACGACCGTGTTGTATCCGAATTTGTGTTATAACGGAGCGTGCTATAGCGGGGTCACACTGGTATATATTATCAGATTTGTCAATACGCTAACTGTAGCCTGCATGTAAAATACACTGTAATTGAACCATAAGAAGGAAGCTTCTTAATGTTTAAATTAATTACTTAATGATTTCTGCTTTGCAGATTTATTGGTGGGGGGGGGTTTGTGAAAAACTAATGCTTTAGTTACGACTAATGAAAACCGTTCTCAGTGCCTTTTACACCTCTCCGGTAATGGATATTGTTTCAACACAAATCAGTACCCGTTCTAGTCTCTTCGCCCAGAATTCAGTATTATCTCTCCACGTTTCAGTGTTGGATGTATATTTTCAAAATATTAATCCTTAGGTGGTGTGTTGGGGGTAGGTAATAAATATGGCATTTACATATAATATGACTGAATCTCATCCTTCTTGAATGAATTTATTGCATTGTGGTAAATTTTTAATTTTTACATTGGGCACGATCACTTAATCCTTATCACATTTTTGCACAGCACACAATGTATAAGTATTTATTTTAAAATTACATTGCTTTTTTTAATTCTTAGCACACAGTTAAACAGATGTAGTTATGAGCTCTCTTGGAAACAGATTCAACTTTTTAATGTGCGACCCAAATCTGGTCTCCTCCTGTCTGTCTTGCTCGCCATGTTTCTGTTTCTATTCGAGGACTGGCTAGTATTGCGTCACGGGACCACATGATCTGCCGTCTCATCAAAACTTGGAAAAACTCGCCAATTTACAGAATCATGGTATCTTCCGCGCAATATAATCACTACCCGCCTATGATATGTAATTTATAAACATCACAGTTGAATTAAAATTTGTAGAGAATTACATGCATAAAAGAAAAAAAATTTATTTCTGGTCTCCTTTAAGGAAAATTCGTATTGAACACTGTTTACAAATTAACATATTTATTTTGAATTAGTTTTTTGCACATATGCTGCTTGGTAGATTTTTCCATTCCTTCTTTGTTTCATTTAATGGCTGTAATTTACATTCTTATATACGATACTCTGTAGTGTCAGGTGTTTACTTGTGTGCATTTCTTTAGTATGAATGTCGATACTATTTTCGTTGCAGTGAAAACTACACAGCATCCTAAATGATCATTCATGGGGTTGAAACTAATTGCTGATGATTAATTGTTGTGGTTTATTTTTTGTTTTTTTGTGTGTTGTTTGAGTAAAATTATAATTGACATGTATAATATTTCAACATAGCATTCTATTTACTGAAATATTTCCTTTTTAGTGTGATAGTTAAGATTTCATTGTTGATATGTAATAAAATAATGATTATATAACTTTTCATTTTATGAGTTGCACTGGCTCAATGTTTGTGTGCTGGACACACGACTGAGAGAATGCAGGTTCGAATCCTACCATCGTACCAGCCTGGGTCAGCTCCTGTTGTGTGTCCTTGGGCAAGATACTTTGCTCCACTTACCTCAGCACTAAATAACCTACTTGTGTTGCTGTGCTGTAAAGCACCAAACCAAACCTAATCATTTTCCTTTCTATCCTTTTGAAATTTAGGGACTCCTGAGTTTATGCAAATGACTCTCAGAAATAGGTTGGGGACTCCTGAATTCCTTGAGTGAAGAGTCCATGACTCGACATCTTGAAACTCTTTTGAGAGCCCTGATATTGATCTGCTTCTGCTTGTTGGTCATATGTTTGCCAGTGTCTGTCTTCACCTAGTTTATAGTGTAGTTATGCTTAATTTTTGTATTGCAATATAATTTTGCTCTTTCATAGAGCATGCATACATGTTTGTAACAGTTGGCCATGCCTTGTACAGATCACTTACCTGCTCAACTCAGTGATATGGCTTTTGATGAGCCTCGCAACTAGGTGACACACATAGGTCATAGAAACTGTTGAGATTCCAATGCTGTAACTATATATATAATTGAATGAGAAGATGGAATCAGATGTATATACAATACCGACTCTGGGAAAGGAGATTTGCACCTGGGACATAACTTGGAAACTATTGAAATCCCCATCCTATCACCATATATAGGTTGAAAGGATAAGTGACGTGTTGACATTTCTTGTCTATACATTGATACCACAAATGGATAGTACTATAGTTCATTTTCTTATATATTTAGGTGATTGTAGGTTGAGGTGTCAAGTGTATATGTTATGTATGGGTGGTATAGGAAAGTATATTGTGAAATCCCAGAATTTTCAAAAATAACCATGTTTAATGAAGTCACCATAGAAACTAAATGGTTCTAACATCATTTAGCCTGGAAACTCTAGCTTGTGAACACTTTAGACACCATATTTCATATCAGATCTTGATTACATTTGGTATGAATTTGGTTATGAGTGACATTCATGGATATGAATGAGGTGATCTTGCATCTGATTGACTTAACTTATGAACACTCTGATGTTGATCAGTTTTGGTATGTAATCCTGTATTAACAAAATTTCATACAAGTTTGATTTTGAGCATGATCCATGCATAATAATGAGGGTCTAGACAGATCAGGTGGTGGGAATAAAAAACCACAGCCTTCTGGTAATGAGTCTGATGCCCCAACCACTGAGTCACCACATCTCCCTTGGTTTGGAATCGCAGTAGTTTCCAAGTTGTGACTCCATGGATTGGGCCCCTCCTGATAAGAGCACATTCAGGAATCTTTGCTGTCTCCACAGATTAACTCCCCTTATAAAGCATGTGTGTTTTCTTCAAGGGCAAGGCAATAAATAGTTTCAAAGGTATGAATTGGGGTCAGGATGAGAGCCAGGAGAGAATGCAGGTTGTATACATGACTTGTTTATTTTATGCCACGAAAATGTTCCTATACAGATTTGTGGACACATAATCCAAAACTGCAGAATTTTAACAATACCATTTGTCAATGAGATATTTTTCTTAGCTATATAGATATGGGGACTGGGCCCATCGTTGTGATAAAAATCAAACCAATTGGGAGGAAAATCGTCAGGAGTAAGTTTCTAAAATTGGGAATTTGGCATGATTGTGAAATTTTTCTCATTGGGACAGGGGCCCATAGTTAGCCCCTGAGGAACCATACGGACATCACTGAGGTAATGTGTTGTGTTAATTTATTATGCATTTGTTTATAAGAATTTCTTGGCTTGTTACCAAAGTTAGCAAGTGTTATTGTTTCTTATGGTAGAAATAACCATAGAGTCTGGCAATGCATCAATTACAGCAGACATGGGAACACTGTAAGTTTCAATGCTGGCTTTCTATTGAAGATTGGTCATCCTGTTAAAATAAGCATAAGCACTCACTTTACACGGAACATTCAGCAGTGAAAATTAAACTGTGCTACAAGTCTGGATTGGACAATGTGTTCCATTCCAGGAGTTCTGTATATACTCACTCATAAGTTGAGTCCTGCTGCAAACTGCACAGACCAGGAACAGCTGTAACATTATGCACTGGCAGATCTGGGTCTATGCAGTTTGACATAAATAAGTAGTAGAACAAACAATACAGATTCTGATCGGTCAGTGCATTAGGCGTAAGCAGATCAGGGCCTGTGTTTGCAGTTCTACTCATCTTATTATGAGTCAGTATATGAGGTATGTTGATAAATGTTTGCTTCATCTACAAAAAACTCGTACAAATTCTTTTTTTTATATGGTGGTCTGTCTCTCTGTCTCTCTCACTCTCTCCCTCTCCCTCTATATATATAATTATATATCTATGTTTTTTGTTTCCAAGAAACATTTCTTCTAAACATACATCAGGGGGAGTTAATGTCAGCTCCACTTTAGAGAAGACAGTAACTCTTGTAAACATAATGGATCATGAAACTGTGCAAATACGATTTTGTAAAAATAAAGAATTTAGTTCTTTTCAGGGACCATGGACTCAAAAACAGTATAAACAAAACCCTTAACATATGACATGTAAGCAAAATCCACATGAGGTAGACAAATAATATTTGATTTGTATGTTCATATGTAAATGTAGATGAAATGATACTTGGTAAGCATGTTTTGAGTGCTTATGTGTTTTCACCAGTTCAAAAAGCCTTTTAGATTTTTCTGAATTTATTAATTTTGTAGATTGAGTTTTTTGGGTCTGCAGTGTGTGTGTGTGTGTGTGTGTGTGTGTGTGTGTCTGTGTGTGTGCATGTACATGCGTGCATGTACATGCGTGCATGTTGGGGAGGGCATATGTGTTTTTTTTTAAATACAAATTTGTTACATTTACCTCTAACATACAGGTTTTCTGAAGAATATTTTAAGGACCCATGGCGAGGTTATGGAGGGAATATTTGCCTTAATTTTCAAGCACTGAAGGAATCTGATTATTTGGACCCATTTGGACCAGCTAAACGCCAGTTTGGTGGACATGGTTCCTATGGTAATGGTGGAGCCATGAGAATTGCACCAGCAGCTTTATTTGCCTGCAGGAAAGAGATGGACTTTCAGAAACTCAGAGTATGGTGATTTTTCTGGATTCTTGATCTTAAACTGTTCGTGGAAAAAAAAAATTGAAAATCTTGCACGAGTGCTAATTTTATTTTAAACTATGCATGGAAATATAAATAGAGAATCTTGCATGAATGCAGATTTTATTTTAAACTAATTGTGGACAAAAAAGTAAAGAATCTTGTATGAATGCTAATTTTATTTTAAACTATGCATGGAAATATAAATAGAAAATCTTGCATGAATGCTAATTTTATTTTAAACTAATTGTGGACAAAAAAAAAAATAAAGAATCTTGTATGAATGCTAATTTTATTTTAAATTATGCATGGAAAAATAGAGAATCTTGCATGAGTGCTAATTGTATTTTTAAACTAATCATGCACAAAAAAATGGAGAATCTTGCTTAGTGCTCATTTGATAGAAACATTTTGAAAGGAGTTGAATGATTGATAAATTTGGGAGCCTTTACAAGGAAAATATTGAACTTTGTTATCAAATTCCATAACTTAGCAATGAAATTAGCACAGATGTAAAATTCTGTTTGTTGTATAAAGTAATAGATGATTTTTGTTTCATCTGTGTGAGTCAGTACTGAGAATTGGTTATTGCTTTCCAATGGTGACCGTGATGGCAGTGACAACTGCTTGTTGGGCCATTGTTCAGATTCTGTTAGAATCTTTGCATGTCAGAGTCAACAGAGATACAACACGGCATGGCAAATGTTGTTTTACCTCATGTGACAATCATACATCAGTACATGTGTAATTACCATATGTCTTGACACAGCAAAATATATTATTTTTTTCCTTGTCTCAGAACTTTTGAAAAAGAGAAATTACTGACTTTTCCTTCAAATTCTTTGCCTGATACATTATTTTAGTCCATATACAGAAATTTTTCACAAGTGAAGTGGACACTAGTTTGTATTGTCACTTGTGCATGAAATATTTCCATCTGTCTACTAAAAAAATTGGGTTTTCAGCTATAGTCCGAGTCTATTAACCCGTTTGTACCCCCCTACCGATTTCAATAATGAAAACATTTAATATGATAAAAAGTGCATGGAACTAAGTCAATTGAATCATTGATTTATAATTTCTAACCTGACTGTGACCAAAGTGGCACTAATACTGGCATCCACTTGCACCTTTCATGCTTAACGGACTTTCCATACTAACACGGCGCCATATTGCGTACACTATGGGCTATTTTATTTCCATCAGACAACATAATGATGTAGTTAATCCAGTTCGGCAATTGCCGGATAATTCCATAAATTACTATAATGTTGAGAGTTTGGAATTATATCCCTTTGCACATATGAACATATTAATGAAACCGCTTGTTAAATTCACGTGAAAGGCAAATTTGTTGTTGTCATTCTTTTCCTTTGCTTGATTCGACACTGTAAATATCGGAAGCAGACGACATATGTATGTACATCTGTAGTCGTGTACACACCCCTTTGTTAAAAATGGACTTGTCCAGGAACTGGAAATGGATCTCGAGCATGTCCGTCTATTATATTGAAAACTTCCGTTAAGCATGAAACGCGCAGACGATGATGGTGTTATGGCCATTCTACTCACAGTCTGGTTAGAAAATATAAATCAATGAATGAATTGACTGAGTTCCTTGCACTTTTTATCAAATTAAAGGTTTCCGTTATTGAAATCGTTAGGGAGGTACAAACAAACGGGTTAATAGACTCGGACTGTAGGATCAGCTAGGCAGACATCACAGTAACTGAAGTTGCCATTACTGTGCCTGAAAAATGGTTACTCAAATTTGAATTATTTTTTTTTTAAGTTATGTGTCATTCTATGAATTGAGAAGTTGTTTAGTGCTTGATTTTCATTTTTATGACAACAACTATTTTTCTGCTGGTCACTACAGTCATTGTCTCTGTTGAATCATTGTTTTCATTGATGAAAGCAGCCTTGCCGAAACACAGTACTTACGTAATGCATTAATCATTTTTCTTGCTTATTTTCTCCCAAAATGATGAAATACAATCGCATTTGGCTAAAACAGTTGGTTATGACTGTTTATTATGCATGAGTGTCATGACATTAGTTTTATGTTTATCTGTAAGGGAACCCCAAATAATTACTCAGCCAGTAAAAAGACATTTTTATCTGGTACCTGGTATTTCTGGTTGAGTTCACAAAGTAAGCCAATCGAAGATGTTCACAGTACAAAATGTCCTAGACTATACAGTTTAGAAACCTCTGACACTGTTCGCAAACATGTAAACAAACTGCCTATCTAGCACTAGTCAGATCAGTGTTAAAATATGGTTCTGTTGTCTGGGATCCCTACTACATTAAGGATGTTGATAGAATCAAGATGGTTCAACACCAGGCAGCAAGATTTATATCATTCTGGTGACTACAAAACCAGAGAAGCAGGATGCATCACCAAAAACATTAACTGACCTGGGTCTACCAATGCTCCAAGGCAGGTGTAGTAGGATTTGTTTGACATATCTCTATAAGGTAGTGGAGGGGTTAGTGCCGGCTCTCTCACCAAATATATTTTTAAAACCATTAAGACAGAAACATCAGATTAAAAACCAGATCTTTTCCAAATATTGAAAGTTTAAACATTGTAGAAAAACTAGTATCAAATAATAGTTGATGTTTTGTAGTTGAGCAGTGTAGAACAGAACAATTTAGAAAATCATTCTTCGTAAAAACAATTGTGGACTGGAATCACCTGACAATGTGTGTGCACGAAATCAGTGGAGAGCTTCAAGGCAGCACTTGAACAATATTACTGACTTTCTGGTTGGCTCTCTCTCTTCCGGTGCAAATTTATGCCATAACTGGCCCTGCACGGTACACATTCACATTCAGATACAGTGTATACAAAATCGTTTATGATGTACCAAAATATACGGTTACTGTGGTAAAACAGTAAAAACTGTATTTATTAAACCCATCATATATACTCAACTTAAAAGTCAAGTCAGCTCCAAACTGCACAGACCTATATTGCATAATATACTGGAAGATTAGAGTCTATGCAGTTTGCTGGGAGATATCTATAAAACAAACAATCAGACCCCGATCTGCTGGTACATTATCCAGTGGCAGATCAGGGTCTATGTTGTTTGCAGTTGGTTTCAACTTATAAGCAAGTATATATGATACACTGTATGGTCTTTGAGGTGGAGGAAACTTAGGAAACCAGTGGAGATTACTTGCCTTTGACGGGTGAACACACATCATTGTAAATGTGAGAACCAGGGATCAAACCTAAGATTGCTGAGATGAAAAGTGAACACATTAAGGGTGGCCTGTTCAAACCAATCAAACTATTGGTGGTGTATACTATTGTCACTTTAAAAAGGTAAGATTGGATTATGAAACATAACATCATGCAACAAAATGGTTATATCATTTAGCCAACAACAGTGATGTGTAGGTTGAGATATACAGTATATACTTGCTTATAAGTGGAGACCAGCTGTAAACAACACAAGCCTAGAACTGCTGACACATAATACACTGGCAGATCTAGGTCTATGCATTTTGTTTTGGAGTAATCAGTGTAACAAACAACTTAGAGTCTGATCTGCTGGCACCTTAAGTGCTGACAGACCAGGGTCTATTTTGTTTGCAGTTTAATTCAATTTATAAATGGGTATATATGGTAGGTGTGACAGTTTTTCCACTGTATTTCATCTACTGTCTGTTTGCACATTTCCAGAGTCCACAGATGTCACATAATCTTTCATAGTCTCACACATTTGGTTGAAGTGTTTGAACAATTTGTGCCATTCAGACCAAAAAAAAAAAACCAGCAAAAATAAATAACTGCTGTTTTTGTACCATTTTTTTGATGTGCCTCAAGCATTCATAAAACTTAACCAAATTAGAAACAAGTACCAACCATCAATTGGATGTGTTTTTTAAGATGGTGGTTTGAAGTAGTTTTGACTCATTATTTTTCTATAAGCATTCTGACATGCAAGTATAAATGGTAATTACAAATTGCACACTATAGTGTTGACTTATTAATCATAACTTTTGTAATCTATTTATTTTCTTATGTCATTTATTATTTCTTATATTATGTGGGTTATTAGGTCACTTGCATTTAATGCAGGAGATCTTATATTGTAGCCCTGGTGTCAAAGCTATATGTTGGCATTGGTGCTTGTATATGTAAGTTTGATTTCTTCAGGATTTTCACCCGGAGGAAGAATTCTCTTTTGGCATTGTTGTACGGGGGATTTTAAATTTGTTGGGGGTGAGGTAGTTTTTACATGTGAACAACATCTGTGATTAGGTTCTGTATAGTATTTTCCTACAACATATGTGTGATAAACAACTTTAATAAATAAATATAAAACTTGCAGTTGTTTATTATAATTATCAAGAGTAGCAGTCATGCTTTATGACAATTTCACAAGGTCATGTGCATTAAAACTGCATTTAACAGTGGAAATATTACCACCGAATACTGAGAACTGTATGTCCACCATTGTAAATCTTCACCAAGTGCATTTAGTACAGTGCTTTTAATAAATGGATAAAGCTTATCATTACTCAGTTACAAATGGTCACACAATTGACTATGGCAGTTGAGCTAGAAGTCAACCATTTACATGATTAGCTTTTAAGTTTGGTTCCCAATAATGGATGTCACAGGTTCCATTATCCCCACTACATACTGGCTGCTTAAGTTTCATTGTTGGGTCATTATATTTTAGAGGAATTTGCACAATCTGGGGTTAGCATACCACTTGGTATGTTTTCATCATCACTCAGTATGAAGTATTCACAAATACAAAAGTTTTTCTTTGTGTATAAATGTGTACAGGCAAGTTTTGTTGTCTTCCAACAGCTTCATCTGTTTTATTTAAAGTAAGATGCCGTTCTTGTGAATATTCTTGGCAAGTACATACCTCTGCAATATGATTTGTACAGACTCCAGCAATACGATTTTGTATAGACTCCATCAGTGCGATTTTGTACAGACTCCATCAATGTGATTTTGTACAGACTCCATCAATGTGATTTTGTACAGACTCCAGCAGTGCGATTTTGTACAGACTCCAGCAGTGCGATTTTGTACAGACTCCAGCAATATGATTTTGTACAGACTCCATCAATGCGATTTTGTACAGACTCCGGCAATGCGATTTTGTACAGACTCCAGCAGTGCGATTTTGTACAGACTCCAGCAATACGATTTTGTACAGACTCCATCAATGCGATTTTGTACAGACTCCGGCAATGCGATTTTGTACAGACTCCAGCAGTGCGATTTTGTACAGAGTCCAGCAATATGATTTTTGCTGAAGTTTATTACCGAGGCTGTTTAAAATGTTTTTTGATAAAAAGGTAGGGACATTAAGGGCTGTTTTTGGCCCCAAAATTTCAAAGTCTGTATTTGCAGCAATATTTATCAGAATATTAGTAATATGTACACATAAGAATATAAGTATTTATTATGTATTTTGATGAGGTGCAACACCTACTTTTGTATGAAATTGTTTTACTGGTGTGGGTAGAAAAGGTCCGACCACAAATTAGCTAAAGAATCACAGTTTTCTGCAGTGGCTATGCACCTTGTGCCTTTGAAAAATATAAAATGTACAGAAAATATTGCATTCTTTTAACTAAATGTTATTAGTTTAAGCAAACAAATGTTTGACACCAAAATTATCACCCGTAAACTGGTATTTTTATAATGTTCAATTTTACACAATTTTTGTGAGACATAATGAGTTAAGTCTCTTTCCCATTCCTAACATAACTTTTCAACTTCCATAAAGAATTTAATATTTAAAGAACACAGAAATCAAAATGAATTAATTTGCTTTTCTTTGATACACTGTTATATAGAGATGTGGGGATTGTAGGAATCCTCATGTTTGTCCATCTGTTTGTCTGGAAAATAATCTTGTTAGTGCAGCTAGTTCCTCAGTTTTTTATGGGTTGCCATGAATGTGAGGTCGTTTCACAGCAATCCTCAAAGAACCAGTAGAACTAAAATCTGCAGTGATTTGTCAGTATGCGCATCTTCAGGTGATGATTGTAATATTTATTTGCTTGGAGGATTGCCATGCAACTTCATTCACGCACATTCATACTGGAATTTAGTTGGTCCTAAATGAAAAATTGTGCTGATCGTCAGTAAAAAGAGAATCCATGACACTGTTCACATCTGTATATATTGTTATAATTTATGAAATAATTATTTACAGAAAGAAAAAATTAGTCCAGGACAAGGCTGATGTAGTTACTAGAATATATCTGAATTCACAGTGCACTGTATCTCTTTTAGGAGTTAGTGGAGCCAATAACACAGTTGACCCACACTCATCCCCGAGCTGTGCAGGGAGCCATGTTGGAAAGCCTTGCATTGATCTTGCTTTGAAAACAGATTGTCTTGATCCTGATCAGTTCATAGATTACCTCTGTGACAAGATGAAGATACTGGAAGAGGAGGCTATCGGTAAGGAAGAGAGAGGGGTGGCAACAGCAGGGGCAGTTAACACAGATTCTCCAGATGCCAAGAGGTAGTATTCTTTACTTTGACAGTTACTGCATTTCATGTACACCACTCCCTCGATAACTCACGCACAACGGGGTCCACAAACATAGACCGCGCTATAAGCGAGGGCGCGAGTTACTGAGGGACCTCCAAAAATTGAAAAAAATCACTTGGACATTGAGAAAACGGGGGGGGGGTAGGGAACTTCGCTTTTTAAAGACTGAATCTTCATTTTACATTCACGTCGATAATAACTTTTAATAATGCACTTTTTCTAATGAAGTTGTTCGTTATTCTATTTAAATAACATTTATTTTCAAAATGTCCAGCATGTGAAAGATCGTTCCAACTGGTTTCAACAACCATTACGTTTACAGGAAAACGTGTGTATTACGTCACTGCTTTTTGTTTTCTTGATGAGTCTGGTTCCCGGAATGGTATGGCATTGTATCCGTCCAATTTGGGAGTGAAAAGAGCAGGGAACTAGACTAACTGTTGATACACCACCAAACAAGATTCCTTTTGTTCAAAAAGCAAGCGAAATTTTCGTGAGACAATCATCTACGTCGAATCTCAATTTTTGTGCTGTTTAATTAGTACAGTATTGATATCATGATTTCATTGGAAGTAATAATGAAACTTTTTATCATTCTTGAGGATAGCTCAAGATGCCAGTTCAAGAATTCTCTGAAACTAGCTTGCCCACAGTGATCCGTATCTGTGAAACTAAGCTCTTTATTTTACGAAGTATAGTATTCTTTTCGCTTGGTTGCTGTGCTATCTTTGATCACAGTTACCAGTGAGTCGGTTAATTTAAGGTAGTTTATGTTACATACACAATAACATTTATAACAGTGTTCAATTGATCAAATGATGTAAGTTCACCCGAGATACAACCGGGGCAGCTAGATTTTAAGTTTGTAGGATTTCGTGCCTTTTAACTTTTCTTTTATTTCGCCTCCATTATTTGATTCAAAAGACATAATTAACATGATAATACAAAGGAGGCCAGCTTTTAATTCAGTGCAACAATGCAACAGATACTTCTGCAAGTCGGTTATCAAAACACGGTCGGCACCTAAATAGGTTTTCTGAGAAATGCTCGCGGACATAGCTGTTACGGTAGATTAACACATTTTACATTTAATTACAAGAGGACACATTGCATTTATGATGATTACACTTAAAAGGAACTAGAAGATAGAACCAGAACATAAATATCAATTGATAAAAAATTATTTAATTTGTATTCATTTATTAAAGTACTGCCTCCACTCGGTGTAAGTGACATTTTCATTGATCAAAATTTCCTTACATATCGTTAATTGTGGTGTGCTAGGAATGTCACTTGGAAAGAAAATGTAAAAAAATTGTATGACTTATTTTTAAATTTGGTATTTCATAATGTTGATTAAAATTTCCAGGTCCTATCTACCCTTTTCAATGATAAAACGAGCAATATATCAAAGTTTTTGTAGCTAATTTTGATCGCGATTTCCATAAAGTTCATAAAATAGGGATCTATTTTTGGGGTAGTTTCTGGTTTTAAAAAATGGGATCCACGCCTGACCCCGCGTTATAAGTGGGTTCACGAGTTATCAGGGCGCGAGTTACTGAGGGAGTGGTGTATCATGTATAATTTCACATAGAATACAAAGAGAAATTAAAAGAATGGTAAATCAGCAAGGTCAGAATCTTTCCCAATTTTTTCTTGTTTGTGTAAACATTGAAACTTATGGAGACTTATATGGTCATGAATCTTAAATAGTCGGTTGCGAAAATAATTAAAAGTAATCACAAATTGTCTTCAGAAGGAGTCTTTTTAAATTTTGAACTTTGGGCATGTGAAATTCTGATGTTTGAAAATAGTTGTGCAAATTGCCTATATTTAACCAGTCAAAATTGGTGTGATATCATCAGAACCTGATGTGAGGTCAGAAACTTTTGAAAGTCATAAATTACAATTACTTTTGAATTTTTTTTATTACAGTTGCATTTGGAAATGTAATTGATTAAATTACATTAATTGTTTTAATGTAATCAACTGCTTTCCAGTTATGTCTAATTGTGATTATTATTATTATTATTATTTACCTACTGATATATTACCTGATCATAATTTATACATTTGGGTAAAGCTACTACCTTACAAATTCAGCCATCCTTTTGGCATGTTTTAGCAATACAAATTTAAAACATCATCTGCATACTGAGACTGAAGTCAGACAGGAATGATCTCCTCTTTCATAGAGGGATTAGTGGAAAATCCCATCATTCACTCCCATCATTCACCAGCTACTACTTCTGCTGATGCTTAGTCAGCACACTTTATCAAGGGGCATTGCAGATACCTTCCTTTTTGTGCCTTTTCTCAGGTTTGAGTGATTTTTAGGAGTTTCATAAGGAAAGTATATTCCAGCATTTTCTTATTTTAGTCTATCATCATTGTGGATAAATATTTTGTATCTCAGTATCTATTTTATTGTACAACAAACTGACCAGAGCCAGCACAGTTGTCTATTTCATATGTCAAGCTAACCAGTGCTGTCTCAGGTGTCTATTTCATTATATGACAAGCTACCAGTGCCATCACCATTGTCTATTTCATCATATGACAAACAAACCAGTGCCATCACCATTGTCTGTTTCATCATATGACAAACAAACCAGTGCCATCTCAGGTGTCTATTTCATCATATGTCAAACAAACCAGTGCCATCATCGTTGTCTATTTCATCATTTGACAAACAAACCAGTGCCATCTCAGTTGTCTATTTCATCATATGACAAACAATCCAGTGCCATCACCATTGTCTATTTCATCATTTGACAAAAAAACCAGTGCCATCACCGTTGTCTATTTCATCATTTGACAAACAAACCAGTGCCATCTCAGTTGTCTATTTCATCATATGACAAACAAACCAGTGCTGTCTCAGGTGTCTATTTCATCATATGACAAGCTACCAGTGCCATCACCGTTGTCTATTTCATCATATGACAAACAAACCAGTGCCATCTCAGTTGTCTATTTCATCATTTGACAAGCAAACCAATGCCTAATCAGTTTTTCATTAAATTATTTGTCAAACTAACCAGTATGAGTAAAATGATTCATAGACTCGTTGATAAATTGTTCCATATAGATACACATATCAATACAAGAGGTAAAGAATCAAACTGATACACACCTTATACAAGTATTTTAATATTCATTAGTCATGATAATTATTAGTGATTTGTCTTTGCATTCATTAAATTGAGAATTTATCAAATACAGCTTTCATGGGCACAGGGACTCATTTCTGTCACTGAAAAAGAAAAACTATTGAGAACTGATTCTGTCTACACATTCAACCAATGATAACAAATATCAATGTAAAGGAGACATTCCAAACTTGTTCTCCATGTACAGTTTAAGTGCTTTACTGGTTATTTAATACACACTTTTATGTGAAGTTTCTCTATGTGCTGATGGGATAAGAAACTTAGCATGGAATCAGCAGTGGGATCAAGGATGAAAATGGCATATGAACAGATGATAAGTATTGGTGAGTCTGCAATCTGCATACTAGCAATATGACAGTATGTTGACAGATATAAAATAGCACCACCCTACCATTGACCAACCTTCAAAACTGATAAGATAAGTTGATATGTGTATTGATAATGTATAATATCCAAGGATGTGTATCGCAGTATGTGTTGATATGCAACACAGGCATATCATTTCACCCCTACCAGCAGGTGCATTTTAATTGTCAGTTTCATTATATGACAAGCTAATTAGTGCCATCCTCAGCACTAAGTTCTTACAATACGTCTTGGTACTTAACCTTCTGCATCTTATTCTAAAATTAATAATTATTTATTCTCAATAATTAGATAATTTCTGTGATTTTCCCTGACACCTGTTCCATTTCTTAGCATTAACTTTGCTGCAAGCCTAGATGATTCTTTGATTCGTTTTGCTTGTATGCCATTGTTTTTTGTCATCAATTACAGGTAACATATGGTAGGATTAGATGCTGGCATGTAAAAGGGTTCAAAATGGTTAATGATAATCACACCACCTGCATTACTCCTATGGTATGACCATCAGATCATGCATATGAAATCTGCACTCTGAGTAACAGTTTTGACCAAATGCCTTACAGGCTAGTGTGTGGGCCAGAAAGCATAAAGTAGTCTTCAAAGGTTGAAGGCAATATCTTGCCACCAATGCTGTATTAGTAGTGAACATCTTAGTGTCCAAGTCACTTGAAGATGAGATGTCACTTTATATAGAATAAGGCCTGGCATTCATTGGCATTGTTGGTTTCCTTAATTAACTGCAGCATCATCTCTTTGCCAGCATTGTCCTCTAGTAATGCCAGCACTGAACAAGCTACCTGGGCAGCACTGATACAGTACACTGACAAACATGAACTAATGTCAGTGATTTTGGGTACAGTGATCTATCTTCCCAATGTACCCAGACCTGGACCCTGGATGCAGAATTCATCTGACACCAGTCACATAACTTCCAGCCCCTGTTTTGTCATAGATGCATAGCAAAACCAGGGCCAAATTTAGTTATCAAGTCTTCCACAATATCCAGGACTGGACTTATAAAGGTACCACAGACTGGCACTTGAATGTTCTGTCACTGGTACCAAGTCTATCATAACCACAGTACTGACTATGGTGATTTTCCATCCTTGGTTCCCAATTAGACTTTTGACAACATTCCAAGTCACCACATGATAAGTAGTGGTTCCTAACATGGATTAAATTCAAGCCTCATTGATCATCCCAACTGCCTGCTTCTCTGCAGAGTCATCACTGTCATCATGGGAGCTTCTTTGTCATCCCACACTTCTGACTTTGAACACGTGTGTTTGAAAGCCCCTTCTTTTCTACTCAGTCTGGTAATATCCAGAGAAGACAACCTTTTTTATATTCATTTAATAAGTCCTCCTGCTCGACTAGTGGCATCATCTAGAATTCACATATCCATTGACATTGTAACCAATACAAACCAGCATTTTCTCATACACCTGCCATGAGATGGAGTGTTCTGTTATGTTGTCTGTCCATCTATCTCTTAACAACTCACAGTAACTCACATTATCCATTATCTACAGTTACCAAACTCATTGGATGACTTGCACTTTGGGTAAGGAAAAAACTTATTAATTTCAAGGTCAAAAGGTTAAGATCAAGGTCACTTCAAGAAGAAATATGGTTTCTGCACCACAACTCAACCTTTAGCTCATTTACAATTATAAAACATTGTGGTCGACATGCATTTGAAGCAAGGAAGAAACTGATTTTGAGGTCAAAGGCCAAGGTTGCTATGAAAAAAAAATGTTTTCTACACAATAACTTGAGTACTTCACTGTCTACAGTTACCAAACTTTGTTATGGTGTGCATTTAGAGAAACAAAAAATTTGCCAAATTTGGAGTAAAAACTCAATAGTCAGTGTCACTGTGACTGAAGGAAGAAAAATGGCTTATGAACATCAGGTTGAGTTGTCCAGCATCTGCAGGTAAGACGCTTTGTGGGTGGCTTGCACTTGGGGCGAGGATGAAAAACTTAAGAGATCATGGTCACTGGGACTTAAAGAAGAAACCTATTGATTTTGGGTCAAATGGTCAAAGGTCAGGGTCACTAAGTGAATGAAGAAAAATGGTTCATGTACAAAAATGGCCAAAGTTTCTCGATGACATATTGATTAAGAAAGAGGGGATCAAAAGATCAAAGGTCATACTGATTTTGTGGTCCACAGGTTAAAAGTCAGGGTAATTGTGACTCAAAGAAAGATGGGTTTTGCAGAATAACTTTTGTTCTAGAGTTCCTTTGCCAAACTTTGTGGATTTTTTGATAGGTTCTAAACCAATATCTTAAAGGTCAAGGCCATTTAGACCAGTTGGTCAGTAATCTCCAACATCAACCTTACTGTACTAGTGCCTACACAGAGGACAGATATCTGTCAAGAGATATAGCTAACCTTGGAAGCCATCTTCTGTAGAGGTGCTGGGTGGTTGAGTGATCTAAAGCACTTCTTTACTGATCACTGCCATCTTACCTGTCCTCGTGGGTTCTAGTCTCAGTCCCAACCAATGTGGGTATGTGAGAAAGCTGCCAGTAGGTTCCTGCAGTTCATTGGTTCTTGCCAGGCATTTCCTGGGTTCTACCTCCACCAGGTTATACTAGCTGCCATATATAGCCTATCTTGTGCTGAGAAGTGGCATTAAACACCAAAACAGTGGCATAATATCTTCTGTACACAGTGACTGAAAACTACCAACAACTAGCTTGTAGTGTTGTAAATTTGGTTCCATGCTCAGTCTCCAAGACTATCTTCAGCAAGCTGAGCATAGCCTAGATCCCATTTTTGAGACCCATGCTGAGAGACATGCGTAGGACTGGTTTACATGCTTGTGTACTCAACAGGATGGCTCAGCACTTAGTTCTTTGGATGCTTCCATTACCCAATAGCTTGCAGATTGTGGATGAATTCCAACCCACATGAGCTTGTAGATCACAAAAAAAGTTTCTCTCAGATCTCAGGCTTTGTTTTCTAATGTCCACTTGCATTCAGTAAGGCAGGAAACAGGTCACCAAAGAGTGAAGTCTCATGCAGGCCCAGTTACCCAGAGCCCAGCCTTTGCTTCCAAAGAAGGAACTGGGAAGTAGGAATGACCCCACTAAAGCACACCAATGGGGAAACCCTCCATCCAAACGTTTCAATGGTAAAGATTCTTTCCTTGACAGCCTCCTGTATAGAATTGATTCCATGCTAGTGCCACCCTTCTCAAACAGCCAGGTTGTGGAAGGTGATAGATATAAGCAATTTACGATGGAATGGGGGAGACTCTGACCAGAGGACCTGTGAGTCTAATCCAAGTACCTCCAGATCAAGTTTACAAATTGTCTACAAGTACCTCCAGATCAAGTTCCTCAACCTTTCTCCACTCCCAGTAGTTCCATTTGTTACAGATTTCCCCAACAACCTATACAAAAGGGATGTCCTGCAGAAGGAAATAACACTCTCCTCACAAAAATAGTGCTATAGATCATTTGCAACAAAACTTAACAGGATTTTACTCCAGAATTTTGTTTTTCCCCAAACCAGTGATAAACCTTTGGCCACTCATCCAGCTAAGCTCTCACAATCACACATTCAGGCACCCAGGTTCAGAATGGAGATCCTCAGATCAGTCCTCAGTGCCATTTAGGATGGAGATTTGCAGTCAATGCGAACCTTCAAGATGCATACCTACATATTCCCATTCACAGTTATCTGGAAATTCCTGAGGCACAGAGACCTGATGTACTAGTTGAGGACTCTCCCTTTTGGTCTGAATCTCACTCCCTAGTTGTTACCAGAGTAATGAACTGGGATTGTGTCACATTAAGAACTTCCTCCATATCAGTGCCATAAAATTACCTGAATGACATTCTACAAAAGCACAAGGCATGCAATTATTTTAACACAGATATGAAATCCCTTGTTTCTCACTTGGTTTGTCTCAGATTTCCTATCAACACTGACAAATCTTGTCACCTTTTGTCCTCAGAAATGATTGTTTCTGTGGTGTCATCTTTCAGCCCAGATATTTGAATTTTGAACCACCTGTTCAAAAGACACCCACAGATGTTGTTTCTATCCCCATGGCAGCCAAAACTTTGCATACTAGACTAGATGATCAGTGTTGAATTACATGAGGTTCCATCTCTGCAAATGGGAAAACCTCTCTTGTCTTTAGTGGGCATCCTGCTTCAAGATCTACTGGTGCAGTGACAAGCTTCCAACCTTCATCGCACTAATTCCAAAGTCCTTTGCAGTCAGAACTCTTTCCTGAATTGGAACAGTCTTGATGCATATGCCTTCCACCAAACTCCTCGTTTCCCATGGTCATTCATAAAGTGATGGAATGCAAGTACTACCTAATCGTGATTTTACATCTTAAAATGGAAAACAAAATATTGGAGCACTGACCTCCAGAATCTAATGGTGGAGATTAAAATTCTGCTTCTACCATGCCAGCTGAACAACTATGCATGCAGGTTTTCCACCCAAATACTGACCTGCATGTCTGTGTCATATCACACAATCCCACTGACAAAAAGATTACTGTGTACAAGTGGTGGACAAAATTGCTTGGGTAAAAAGGCTCACTACTTGAAAAGCCTATGAGGGAAAATGGAGAGTCCGAGTAGTTGTGCAGAGAAACTTGTCCTTTTAAAAGCTTCTTACCACAAATAACTCCAGAGAAGTGCCATTTTACGATTTCTAACACATTTTGCCATCATGGAAGAGATAACGTAGGCCAAAACAAAGACCTCTCTGACCATGAAGCAATTGTTGTTTTGCTGCATCTGAAGGACTTGACTCTTCCATACAAAATGGAATATAACATGGGTTTTGATGCGGTTGAACAAGGCATACTTCAAAAAAACTTTCTAAAGAGTTGCTGACTTGCCTCCTGGTCACCATAACCTTACCATGCAAAATCAGTCAGATTCATACCTTGTCAGCCAGCTCATACTATCAGCAGTTCAATCAGTCATTTGGTTTCTCTTATGGCTTCAATGCAGAGAACAGGTTCTTCCTCATGGGAAATCAGTCTTTTATTTTGTTACCAGTTCTTGTTTCCATATGCATCTTCCGGACCCTTTTAGATCATTGAAGTATTACCTGAAATGGACTGAGCCATTCAGAATAGGGACTGAAATGGACTGAGCCATTCAGAATAGGGAGATCTCATTGGTTCTTGCCAAACAAAGAAGGAAGTGATGATTTTTCAACTCAGGCTCCTTCATTCTTGATCTGTTGAGTTATATGCCCAGCGTTCAAAGAATGCATCCATGACCATATAAATTTATTCTACATATTGACTCATGAGGTTGACAGTTGCCAGCCATATAGCAAGCCATGGGACGGCAGTCTCATGCAGCATTCTCCAGCTTCTGTGTGAGAGATATAGTTCACCTTGATGGGACCTATATCAGCAACACAACAAGCTACTTAGCTACTTTGCCAAGTCACTCAGCAGCTTCATCACAATTAAAAAATCCAGATGCTAAATTATTCTTACTTGATCAAGCCAGTTTTGGCTGGATTAATAGACTGGCTGTTGAAAAGGAAACTGCACAGTATTCAAATACCAAAATTTCATTTGTTGATGTATTTTGTTATTGATTGTGTAAGAATGAACTTAAGGTGCAGTGTCATGGATTGCGTTGTTGTTGTTGTTGTAGGGTTTAATGTCAATTTTCAGCACAAGATAGGCTATACATGGCAGCCAGTATTAATGGTGGAGGAAGAACCCGGGAAGACCCCAGTAAGAACCACCGACCCACGAGAAGCTGCTGGCAAGCTTTTTCACATACCCACATTGGCCGAACCTGAGACTCGAACCCACACAAACAGAGGTGAGATGGCAATGATCTTTAACAGTGAGTGCTTTAGACCACTCAGCCACTTAGGGCGCCTCATGGGTTGTGTAAGTATAAAGTAGTGTGTGACTGTGTAAGTACAAAGTTGCTTTGTGATTGTGTAAGTATAAAGTTGCTTTGTGATTGTGTAAGTATAAAGGTGCTGTGTGATTGTATAAGAATAAAGTGGTGTGTGATTGTGTAAGTATAAAGTTGATTTGTGATTGTGTAAGTATGAAGATGCTGTGTGATTGTGTAAGAATAAAGGTGCCATGTGGTTGATTGTATAATAAAGGTGTTTTGTGATTGATTATATAAGAATGAAGATTCCATGTGATTGTGTAAGAATAAAAGTGTTTTATGATTGATTATAAGAATAAAGATGCTGTGGGCTAAGTTTTGGGAACACTAGGGAAAAACTTTGAATCCTCAGGCACACACACTTCCCTCCATCCAATGTTTGCATATAGAAAAACCCTGCATAACCCCTATATCATGGGCTGGCTGTTAAGTGGATTCTTACCACTTGTGTGTTCAAGCAAAAGAGATAAGTAATTTGTATTTGTTTTAAATTAGGGTGTTTTTATTGAACTGAATTTGGATACGAGTAATTTTCTGTTGCACACTGGTTTTTGATGAGACATTGTGGCACCTTATTATATCCTGACCTTACCAAGTTTGTTTTCTAGGGCAAAGGAGGAGACTGATGATGAAGATGAGGAGATGAAAAATCGGCTGTCCTACTGTGCAAAGCTGGAGAAAATACGCACATATGTAAAGCAGGAGTCACAGCCTGACACAAAAGAAATTAATGAAGTTTTAGGTACATTATCAACTTCTGGAATAATAGCAACAAATATACCATCATTGCAGTCTGATCCAGATAATGGCATATCCAAGTTTGATCTGGATTCAGGTTTCATAGTAAATTTAGTGACATTGGTTGGGGAATCAGACCAACTTTCCAGGAAACCTCAGATGCTTTTATCCTCCCATTTTTTCATGTAAATTGCCTGCATGCTCAAACTATTGTTTATAGAATTTTTTAAATGTTGTCTTACAAGCGAAAACATTTTGAGGGTCAAATTGACAATCAGCAACTCAAGAAGTTCAAGCATTCAGCACAGTAGTATAAAAAGTAATATTCATATTCTTGGAAATAGCAGGAAAGGCAACAATTATGTTTATTGGACATCATGTCACATTGATTTGGGTGTCTTGTGGCAAAAGAGATGAGTGCCTAGTGACATTTTTAAAAGAAAAACATTAACTTGAAGTTGAGAGTTCTAGCCAGAAGCCATTTAGTTCCATGGGGGTTTTCAACTGCAGTAACCGAAACTGTATGGGAGGTAGTTAAGATCTAAGCATGGTTTGCAAAAGTTTTTATTGAACATAATTTTTACCTTTGCAGCATCAAATCACACTTCTGAACTTTTCAAATACATGTACATGTTTTGCAAGTCAACAACAGTGGTACATAATATTTCATTACACCATTCTTGTAATGCTCATTGACCAAAAGGGTGCATGTTAAAATCCTAACATTGCATCAGCATAGCTTGGCTACCATCAACACAGATCTGGAAACATCCTGGAATTTTAGACAGTCCATGAAAAGTACTTGAATTCATCCAACAGGAGTTTTATTCTGGAAAAGTCCTGGAATTTTAGATGGTCCTTGAAAAGTATTTGAATTCTTTGAAAAGTAGGTTTATTCTGGAAAAGTCCTGGAATTCAGTACAACAGATACTTGATTTTTTTTCCAAACTGACCTCAGATAACTAAAATGTAATTGACGATTTAGTTTTTAGCAGAAAAAAAAAAACAAAATACTTTCTTCTTTGGCAAACTTTAGGATTATGTAATCACAAGACTTACTTTGCATCACAGGATAATAATTTAGCAGCATACATACATTCATATTGACACAGTTAAATTGGAACTTTCAGAGCACTTGAACTTTACTTTTAAGTATTAAGGTGAAATATGTGGTACACAAAGGAATTCACTCCATTGCTTTTATAAATTGTCTTAACCACAAGGTAAAAAATGAATAAAGGGGTGGTGTGTTTGTAGCAGATGGGAACTCAGTTTGTTGTACAAAAGTTTTTTAAAATCATAAAGGAGACAGATGAAAGGCATTGTGTATAGCATGCGTTTCAATATTAGACTTTCTAAGATGCGTAAAAGTGCCCAGAAATTGACTATTGAAGGTGATAAACATATGCCAAGTGCCCAGTAATGATCTAGTGTATAAATTACATACTTGAAAGTGATTCAAATGGAATGAAAGAAATAACAAATTTGGGTGAGTTAACATACTTCCTCCCCACCTCCCCAATTCCAATGGAAATACAAAATCTGCTGATTCATGCAGTCTTGATAAGTGTATGTGCAAAGATGATGTTCCAAAAGCTGAAATACTGTGGACGTTAAAACTGGTCACTGATCACTAATCATATTAGTCTTATAAAAACATTATTTCCAGCTATGTTTCCTTATGTTTTTAATAGATGTTGTAATTCTTGGACATTAACCCAGTTGCAGATGATGTTTTGATTATCATTATCGTGAGTTACAAATAAAATTTATTAAAACAACTGTTAGTTTTCTTCGTCAAAATGGAGCTGTGATGGCTCGGTGGTTAGCATGCCAGACTAATGTCTGAAAGGGTGCAGGTTCAGATCCTGCCATTGGACCAGCCTGGGTTAGCTAACGTAGTGCATCTCTGGGCAAAGCACTTTACTCAGCGATAAATAAGCTGCTTGTGTTGCTTCAAATCAAACCATACTCATCAAAATAAAATCCGTGGCATTAAAATGCCTGGGAAAAGTCCAGGAATATTGTCTTGCTAAGTCGGTAATAACCATGTACCATTGTCTGTCCTTTGGCAATGCACTTTATTCCAATTGCCTTGACACTAAATAACCTATATATGATGCCGTGCCATAAAAGACAAACCAAACCAAACAGACCAACCTGAACCAGAGGTGGACAAGATTGCATACTTTACTGACCTATAAATAAATTTCCTTCACTAAAATCGTTGCTATACATCCCACATGGATAATTATGGAAGGATTTTAAGGAGAACACTCTTAACACCATACTGAATTTGAGCCATGTCAGTCATCCATACTTGTGAACTGTTTAATTTACAAGATATTCATTCATTGTTTTCTTTATCAGTAGACTGTCCTCACAGTAATTGATTGAAGCAAGATCAGACTGAAACAAGATCATATCATTTATGAAATCAGTGTATAGCAAACTTATGATGTAATGAAGCCTAATGGTCACTGAGTAGTTAACTGTCATAATAAACTCAGATTCACAAATCTGTGTACATTTGTTGCTACTTGTGGCAAGTTGCAAGGGAGGCAAATCTCCACACAGGTTACACTTTTCATTAACACAGTTTCTTGACCAAAAAAAACGATGACCACTATCAATGTTAGACAAGTGACCATTATATAAGCACATTTATTGAAAGGTTCTCATTTAGGATCCCTAAAAGTGTTCTTCATGAGGTCTCTACCAAGGCCAGGTTACACTACAAAATATTTATACAAAGGATGTAATCATTTGTGGGTGGTTGTCACAGATATTTCACCTAAAACTTGCATACTGTACATGTATGTATGTCATTGTATATTAATAAATTGATTAATACATTCACATAAAAAAATGAGAAAACTAATGAAATATTTTGTGAGATATTTTTTGCTTAGGTAGGTACAACATTCAACACTATAAAAGTGTCAGTTTAGTTTAATTCAAGTGGTAGCTGATTCTAGTTATTTGATCTATTACATGTAAATGACTTTCTCAGTGCATTAGTTCTTGTTATAATTTTAAACATGGGCTTGATTTTGGTCTTAAAGAGTATAAACACCCACATTTGTCTGTGTGTCCCTACTGCCAAACAAGAGGTCAAGTTCAAAACTTGTGGTGGCATCCCAAATTTTTAAAAATATTTTTGTATTTTTTTGTTCAAACTTTCTTTTAAACTAATTAATCCCAATTAATTATTATTTTTTAAATACTTTTTCCATTGCTGTCCTAGGATGGGCAATCAACCCAGTAAGGAGATAAAATTGCTGGTCTTATGAAGTATACAGTAATAGTATGGCTGGTCTTAAAAAGTATATAGAGATATTATTGCTGGTCTTATAAAATATATAGAGATAGTTTTGCTGGTCTTAAAGAGTATATAGAGATAGTATTGCTGGTCTTAAAAATATATAGAGATATGATTGTTGGTCTTATAAAGTATATAGCAATACTGTTGCTGGTCTTAAAGAGAATATAGAGATAGTATTGCTGATCTTAATAAATATATAGAGATAGAATTGCTGATCTTATAAAGTACATAGTAATATTATTGATGGTCTTAAAAGTATATGGAGATAGTATTACTGGTCTTAGAGAGTATATAGAGATATAATTGTTGGTCTTAAAAAGTATATAGAGATAATATTGCTGGTCTTAAAAGTATATATAGTATTGTTGGTCTTAAAAGTATATGGAGATAGTATTGCTGGTCTTAAAATTATATGGAGATAGTATTGCTGGTTTTAAAAAGTATACAGAGATAGTATTGCTGGTCTTAAAAGTATACAGAGATAGTATTGCTGGTCTTAAAGTATAGAGAGATAGTATTGGTGGTCTTAAAAAGTATATGGAGATAGTATTGCTGGTCTTAAAAGTATATGGAGATAGTATTGCTGGTCTTAAAAGTATATGGAGATAGTATTGCTGGTCTTAAAATTATATGGAGATAGTATTGCTGGTTTTAAAAAGTATATAGAGATAGTATTGCTGGTCTTAAAAGTATACAGAGATAGTATTGCTGGTCTTAAAGTATAGAGAGATAGTATTGGTGGTCTTAAAAAGTATATGGAGATAGTATTGCTGGTCTTAAAAGTATATGCAGATAGTATTGCTGGTCTGAAAAAGTATACAGAGATAGTATTGCTGGTCTTAAATGTATAGGAGATAGCATTGCTGGTCTTAAAAGGTATATGGAGATAGTATTGCTGGTCCTAAAAAGTATACAGAGATAGTATTGTTGGTCTTAAAAGTATATGGAGATAGTATTGCTGGTCTTAAAAAGTATACGGAGATAGTATTGCTGGTCTTAAAAGTATATGGAGATAGTATTGCTGGTCATAAAATTATATTGAGATAGTACTGCTGGTCTTAAAAAGTATACAGAGATAGTATTACTGGTCTTAAAAGTATATGGAGATAGTATTGCTGATCTTAAGTATACATAGATAGTATTGCTGGTCTTAAAAGTATATGGAGATAGTATTGCTGGTCATAAAATTATAAAGAGATAGTATTGCTGGTCATAAAAGGTATACAGAGATAGTATTGCTGGTCTTAAAAAAGTAAACAGAGATAGTATTGCTGGTCTTAAAAAAGTAAACAGAGATAGTATTGCTGGTCTTAAAAGTATATATTGATAGTATTGCTGGTCTTAAAAGTATATGGAGATAGTATTACTGGTCTTAAAAAGTATACAGAGATAGTATTGCTGGTCTTAAAAAGTATATGGAGATAGTATTGCTGGTCTTAAAAGGTATACAGAGATATTAATACTGGTCTTAAAGAGTATATAGAGATAGAATTGCTTGTCTTAAAAAGTATATAGAGATAGTACTGCTGGTCTTAAAAAGTATACAGAGATAGTATTGCTGGTCATAAAAGGTATACAGAGATATTAATGCTGGTCTTAAAGAGTATATAGAGATAGTACTGCTGGTCTTAAAGAGTATATAGAGATAGTACTGCTGGTCTTAAAGAGTATATAGAGATAGAATTGCTTGTCTTAAAAAGTATATAGAGATAGTACTGCTGGTCTTAAAAAGTATACAGAGATAGTATTGCTGGTCTTAAAAGGTATACAGAGATATTAATGCTGGTCTTAAAGAGTATATAGAGATAGTACTGCTGGTCTTAAAGAGTATATAGAGATAGAATTGCTTGTCTTAAAAAGTATATAGAGATAGTACTGCTGGTCTTAAAAAGTATACAGAGATAGTATTGCTGGTCTTAAAAGGTATACAGAGATATTAATGCTGGTCTTAAAGAGTATATAGAGATAGTACTGCTGGTCTTAAAGAGTATATAGAGATAGTACTGCTGGTCTTAAAAGTATACAGAGATAGTATTGCTGGTCTTAAAGAGTATATAGAGATAGTACTGATGGTCTTCAAAAGTATACAGAGATAGTATTGCTGGTTTGGACAAGCATATTGCTTAAGAAAGAAAGACAGTTTAAAGACTTAAACATGTCAGCAGATGGTGTCATTGAAATGACAACTAGTATAATTCTATCTGCATGCTTTTGAAGTTTGATTATACAATTAATATTAATTTGTGTGCATCAAAAACACATGCTGTGCAACCAGTAATTAATCTGTAATTAGGTATCGCAAGTTATTTCATAAGCCTTTATAGCAATGTTTGTTTAGCACCTATAATGTTGTAGACATCATCCATGATTACATGTTAGTTGATGCTAGGGGTTTATAACATTCCAGATTAGATATACATTCATCATTTACTGACAGCTGAATGGATTTTGCTGGGATAATCTGTTTGAAGCTCTTGCTGGCACCACAGGACCATAGTGTAAACTATTATATGTTGCCTTAGTTAAATAAAGGCTATTGTTATCTATTATTATTATTATTAGTATTAGTATTATTATTATTGTTGTTTGGACAAGGTGCAAGTCTTCCTCTACCTGCATATACCATGAAGAGTGATTTCCAGCATTACAGAGCTTGATTATGTTTCAGAGAAGTCTGTATTCTGAATTCTGTATAGTTTTTTATTCATAGCAGTTTAGGGCTAGTCCATTGGTTGACAGCATATTGAAAGTTTTGCAGTGGAAGTTTTGTTGGATATGAAAGTAAAAGTCAGATTTTATGTGATTTAGTGAAAATCTTTCTTTCAGGCAACTGCCCATAACTGAATTCACAGATGACAGAAGAATTTGAAAGGGGAAGGGGAAATGACAAGTTTTAGTTAATGGTGTTTTATGGTTTAATGGTGTCAAAAAGGTTTGTGTCTCTGAAAATGTAACTGGGGGGTCTATAAGAATGCCAGGAATTTTGTCAATTTCTATCCTCTTGGCCTCTGACGGTGCATTGCCAATGGTTACATGCACCATTTTGAATTTTACTGTGCTGAAAGGCATAAGGGTGAGAAAACAATCCTTATACTTGTATTAATGAAACTAATTAAATATTAGTTTATTTTTATATGAATTACTGCAACATGTTTTCTTTTGAGTAATGAATGATATGACAACATTTTCAGGTACTGACATATCAGCCCTAAATTCCGTCCCAGCAGCAGTTTATGCATTCCTAAGAGCCACAAAAGAATTAAAAGGCATACAGGTAAGTCAATATTGGGGAGGGACACATCTCCAGTATACAGTTTGATACCAGCACTAATGGTAAAATGAAATTTAGCATACTGCACTGTGAATAATGCAATAAATCAACTGTAAATAAGAGATAAATAATATCAAAAAGGATATATACCATATAAAGTCACTTATATGTTGGGTCAAACTGCAAACAACATATACCCTGATCTGCTATCACATAATGTGCCAATTGATCAGGTCTGTGTTGTTTGTTCTACTGATTACTCCTAACAAATTGCATGGACCCAGACATGCTGGCACATTATGTGGTGGCAGATCAGGGTTTGTGCAGTTTGCAGGTGGATCTGACTTTAAAGCAAGTACATTCTGGTAATTGGTACTTCAGAAATTTTTCTATGGAGGAAATCGTTAGATGCATGTGCCCTGTCTGCTGGTATTTATGCTTTTATTATATAACGTAATCATGAATCCCATATGGGTCTGTCTTAGAGACTAGGGATAGCAGATTATGTGAACTTTTGCACAGTGGTTTATATTCTGTCTTTTTTCGCAAGTCTCGGTACTAGTAACAAACCAATTATTAAAGATTAATGGACACATGGTCTTGTTTCACTGGATTTTTTGCCAGAGTTGTCTTATACAAAACATTTATTTGCTTTACCTCTCATAAGTGGTAATTCTCATCAAAGCAATTGAACCATATTTAAAGATTACTGGAAAGCTGTAAAAGATAGGATATTTGCTTGAAATGAGTGTATAATTGATATATTTCATCGAGTTGGTGAAAACTCAGTATTTTCACTAGTGGTGAAGTGATGAAATATTTCCGTTAATCATTCATCAAGCAAATTTCTTTTTAATTTTATGCTCAGACATATTGGCTAGCAATATGTACAACAGATTAAAGTAGCAGATTTCTTACTGGATCCTTTGCAATGTCAGTAGTTTACCAATTATGTTCTGCCACCTGGGGCACCTAGAAAGACATAGAATGATTCATTAGGAAGAATGTGCTAAATACAGTAGAGAAAAGAAATAGTAGTAATGGGGAATATATATTTAACTTATTGTGGCTAATTTGTGCATTCCAATGCTTGAAACTGTTGTACTGTATATGTTTGCAAATAAGTCAGCCCAATCTGCTGTCGCCTAATACTCCCAACATATCGGTGTCGGTGGAGTTTCTTAGGACTAATTAGTAGAACAAAACAATACAGACCCTAAGCTGCAGGTGCATTAATACCAGTTCTGTGCAGTAAATTTTAAATATTTTAGTATTTGGATTGCTTGGACCCTTAGCTGTGTAAAATTCTCTTGTTCTAAAGTTATATCAGTATTTATAAGCAATTATCCTTACTGATGACAGTCGCTGAAAGAGGAATACCATATACTCACTTATAAGTCTTGTCAACTGCAAACTGCACAGACCCAGAACTGCTATTTCATAATGCATCAGCAGATCTGTTTCTGTGCAATTTGCTTGGAGTAATCAGTAGAACAAACAACATGGATCCTGTTCTGCCAATGCCTTATGCAACAACAGATCCAGGTCAATATTGTTTGCAGTTGGACTCTACCTATAAGCAAGTACATTGGTATTGAAGATGTCCTGAATAATGAATTGGAATTTTACTTTGTTTTAGGATAGAAATCCATTTGAAAAGACAATTATCTATGCAATCTCTCTGGGAGGAGATACAGACACCATAGCAACCATGGCAGGTGCAATAGCAGGAGCTTATTATGGGATTGAGGAAGTGCCTAAATCATGGCAAGAAGCTTGTGAGGGAGTAGCAGATGCTCTTCACTATGCAACACAGTTGCATGAATTGCCAGTTGAAGATCAGGCCATGAAATCGGAAGCCTGTCAGAACTGAGACAGACAATAAATTTTATGATAATATTTTCACAGACTTTTGTAAGGTCCAGCTTTTTTGCAGCAAATTTTGCAAGCTTTTGCTACAAGGAAAGTATTGATTTGTAATAACAAAATTTTGAGTAAAAGTAACATTCTTTTTAGCACTATAAACTTTCTACGACAAATTCAAAACTTAATGAAGCTGGAGTCCCTGCTTCCAGGACACTTCAGTTTCTGGTCCATGCCTTGCATTCTTCAAACTTTTGTCTCCAGTTTACCACATAAGTTACTCTAACTTTTGGGGAAAAAATGTAACCCAGAACTTCCATTTTCCAATTGCTACAGAGATCTATGAAATGTGACTATTTTATTTATTTGTAGATGGATAGAAATTAAGCAGCAGAGTGCAAAACAGTTGTCTTTCTACTTTATTGTGCTGCTTGATAAAGTCATATTTAGCTAATCCAGAGGCAGAACTAAAGTTATTAATGATGGATGCATCACAGACACACACATGCATATTCACACACACAAGATTGCTCATTAGGGAATTGAACATTGGAAGGACAATCTAAGTCTGTGAAACAGAAATCTTATCAAATTGCATGTGAATGTCAGATGGTTCTTAAGCTAAGCTGATACAAGCAACAGCCCATGTAAAGATATGAAGTTCATTAAACAAGGCCCATAACTCAATCTGAAATGGTATTGGCAAGACAAAAACCCCATTAAAGGTATATAAAGGTGTAATAGACAGGGTTCTTAACAAATTCTATTAAAATGTATTGAATGGCTCTTGAACTGTGCAGATTACAAGCAATATTCCAAGCTTCCTTGCAAAGACAAGAATTTGCATGACAAGGGCATAACTCTGTCCAAAACAGAGTGGAGAAGTCTAGCCCTACAAAGACCCATAAATCTATGAGAAAATTTTCATTCAAAATAGCATAAGAATATCTTGAATTGTTCTTGTGCTGTAATGGTTACAGAGAACAGACTGTATGAAGATATGAAGTTAGTTGCTAAGGGGTGTAACACTATCCAAAATGGAGGTGACGAGAAAACGTATAAAAGGCACATTTAGGTTTATGAGTCAGTGTTCACACCAAATTGTATCAGAATATGTTGGCTGGTATTTTATCTGAGCCAGTTACAAGAAATGAAGACAGCATTATTTTTCAAGGGAGATAAATCTGTCCCAGAAGGAAGTGATACAAAATGCATACAAAGGTACATCCTAGTCCATGAGACAGTGTGCACATCAAATTAAATAAGAATATATTGATTCATTCCTGAGCCATGCTGGTTACACATATCTTCACTAGTGAAGATTAAAAAATGAAGGGCAGTAGCTCTAGATCACTGAACTTTGGTGGTTACAAGGATTTTTAATGGACATACTCATGAACAAAAATAAAAGGCAATTATAGCATTGGTCCTGCAATTCAGTGCAGGGCCCTAATTATTTTTATTCATTTCTGTTATTGCTAAAGACTTATTTTTTATATATATATATATATATAATATTACTTGTAAATTTAAGAGTTGCTGATAAAAGTATTCACGGTAATAATTTTATATAGTTATTGTATTATAAATGGCATTTTTTTTGTTACATGGTTGTTCTTTCTGAATTTTTCAGAGTATCTTGATTTTGAATATGCAGTATTTGCACTGTATCTGTAAAAAAAAACAACTTTTCTACATGTATAATAAGTATAACTGAATGGTCAGAATGGTGCAAGTATATGATTGGATTCATGAACCATAGCAATATCTACCAGATGAAATTGCATATAAGTTATGTCCATCTGCAAACAATATAGACCCTGATCTGCCATCGCATAATGTGCAAGCAGATCAGTGTTTGTAATGCTTCTTCAGATTACTCCTAACAAACTGCATGGACATAAATCTGCTGGTACGTTATGCAACAGCAGATCTGGATCTGTGCAGTTTGCAATTTGACTCAACTTATAAGCAAGCATATTCAGTGCTCTGTTGACTCCTCAGTTTATTAAATGAGGTTTTATTTGCATTCTTTGTCTTATTTATTTCTTGTTATATGGGTGAATGTGGAGAGGATAGATGAATTCTATTAATGCCATGAAAAAGCTTTTATGACAGGTGACAGAAGGGAATTTTATCTATATTGAACAAACGTGAAGCAATTTTATAATGTTTTTGAAAAGTGTTCTCTAAATCAGAGTTTAGGAATGCACCCCCTCCCCATGCTTATGTGATGATGGGATGAAATAACTACTGTAGTGGCAGTTTATTAATGAGATTTTATTTGCATTCCTTGTGTTATTTATTTCATGCTATATGGCTGAATGGGGAGAGGACAGATGCATTTTACAGATCCCAAAGCTTTTGTGACAGATTTCAGAAGGGAATTTCATTGGAATAAACAAATGTTTGGAAGCAATTTTATGTTTTTGAAATGTTTTCTCATAATCAGACAGTTTAGGAGTGCAAGGCCCCCCCCCCATATGATGATATAAAATTCCTACTGTGAATGGTAATAAAGTTGATATAGTTTGCAAGATTTCAGTGAAAGTTGTATTTTAAGTTACATAATAAACATTTTCACAGTGCTTACAGGCTTGTATCTTTCCTTTGCTAACCTAAAGAAATGAATCAACATTATGCATGATTCATACTTGTATTGTAAGCTTTGTAAATCAGTTTTAATTATACACGTTATTTTGCTCAGTCATTTTTATGACCACAGAATATTCAGAGGATGCCATTTTGGCCAAAGAAGATAATTTTGGGATTATATTTTTTTCCACTTGTTCCCCAAGTGTGCTATATGGACTTTGATGGACTGAGGATCTGTGCAGTAAATATCATAGGAATCAAGGCTACATCAGCTGTTATTGGTGTTAATCAACTGGTCAGTCAGATAATACTGGTATTAGTTAACTGGTCAATCAGATAATACTGGTATTAGTCAACTGGTCAGTCAGATAGTACTGGTATTAGTCAACTGGTCAGTCAGATAATACTGGTATTAGTCAACTGGTCAGTCAGATAGTACTGGTATTAGTCAACTGGTCAGTCAGATAATATTGGTATTAGTCAACTGGTCAGTCAGATAGTACTGGTATTAGTCAACTGGTCAGTCAGATAATATTGGTATTAGTCAACTGGTCAATCAGATAATACTGGTATTAGTCAACTGGTCAGTCAGATAATACTGGTATTAGTCAACTGGTCAGTCAGATAATACTGGTATTAGTCAACTGGTCAGTCAGATAATATTGGTATTAGTCAACTGGTCAGTCAGATAATACCGGTATGAGTCAATGAAAATAAATTTAAATAATGATATAAATACCAGTTCTTTAGAATTGTTGCATCTTGGGTCAGCCGAAGGACTTATAAACACCTAAAACTGCTTATTAAGTTGCACAATTAAACCCATCTTTTTTATTAAAACAAGAGAACAAGATCACTTTAGTTCAGAAAATATTATTCAGATGGTATAAATCTAATGACTACCCCACACTTAATAATGTCAACTCCCCACCCCACTCTTCTTTACAAAATTGTAACAAGTATTTACTGAAAATACATTGAACTGATGATGATCCCACCTCCTATCTTATATACTCACTTATTAAATCAATTAAACTGCACTGACCCAGATCTGCTTTTGCATAATGAGCTGGAAGATCAGGGTCTGTGCAGTTTTTTAGAGTAATCAGTAGAGCAGACAACTTTAGACCCTGCTCAGCAGGAGCATCACTGTGCGGCAGATCAGAATTTTTGTAGTTTACAGTTTGGTTTATTTATAAGCAAGTATATATGGTACTTTGGCAGAGGACTATTATATATACTTGCATATAAATTACCGGTAGTTTCAATTGCATAGAGCATAATATTCTGCAGATTTGGGTACATGCAGTTTGTTAAGAGTAATCAGTAAAATGAACTATACCATATAAATCCAACTCTCCTGGCACATGTGATGGCAGATCAGGGTCTGTATTGCTTGTAGTTGGACCTGATTTATGGGCAGTTAGTATGGTTCACTTTATCCTCTAAACAGCCCAAAATTCTGGTAGAAGATAATTATTCACAGATAGTTTTATCTCTGTTGTAAAATGCTACAGTACCAGTAAGAGTTCAAACTGGTATCCCTATGATGCCCCTATGACATCATGTACATATGCCAATGTCATTATGTCATTGGATAAAATGGTAGTGGAACACAGAGAAACACAATTTTAGTCAGAAATATTTCCTTATTTGCACAATACTTAATACAGAGTATGCAATCACCCACTGGTAGTTGAGGTTAACAGTAACATAATGTGAAGACAAAAAAAACTGTTCACAAATGTGCTCTGTGTTAAAAATTAGATATTATTCTTCACAGATCTAATGAAATTGTCTTAGGATAACAAAATACAGAAATTTCTGCACATAAATTTAAATCAAAAAGTCACATATGAATATTTAATTGATATAAGGTTAAGAAACAATAATAAATTGCATATGCTGCACTATTTTTATTAACATTCTTCACTGGCAGTTATTTTTATAGGTTAGATCACGATTTTGTGGATAATTTTCTTTGATTTGTGTAAGAGGTGACTTAATGGATGCCGGAGCCATGATGGCTCAGTTGCTAGCATGTTTGACAGTAATATAGAAAATTGAAATGCCAATCACCAGCCTTATTTATAAAGTTTAGTTATGTCGACTCCCAATGCTACTGTTCAGAAAGCATGATAAACTTAAAACCAATACAGAATTCAGAAAAGGTATGAAAATATTGATCAGTTGGCATTCGCTTTCTGTAGCACTGTTGGTCAATACCAGTTTGCCCAACTTCTTGGTATACTTCTGTCCGTTATGAAGTATACAGAGGAGAATTAAATAAGTTGTGCTGAATAAAACAGACTAGCCAAATGTTGATACTTCACTGATACTTATAGAATTATGGACATAACCAAGAAAGTATCCAGAAAGTGTTTTGTAAAATAACATCTAAATGGATACTAGATTGAAAAATAACATCTAAATGGATACTAGATTGAAAAATAACATCAGAATGGATACTAGATTCTAACAGTTACCAAATACTGCTCCTTATCTTCGTCCAGCAACACATTGGAATAACCCTGTTACTACAAAAGAAAACGAAAAGTAAAAATCTACTTTATGTTAGATAACCTAAATTTTTTTGTATAGAACACGACACATTTTCAGAGACTACACTCTTGAATATAATGGTGATAATTCACACAATAGATACAGATATGTCCTTTTGGCAGAATCAATGCAATTGGGTAGTGTGATGTGCAACAGCTGGATGTGGAATAAATTATTGGCACTTTTAAGATTAAAGAATACCACAAGGTCTCTCTACATTTTTCTATTTTCAAATCAGAAAACTTCTATCTGGAATGTTCAGTACCTGTTCCAGATGATTGAACTTTAATGCAAATGGGATAAACTCAAGATAGAGGAATTTAGCTGTTATTAATATGCTAAAACCTATTACAAAACAGAGAAAAATGGAGAATAATGAGGCAATTAGGAAAGATGTGAAGCAAACAAATAGTGAATGGATGGTGGATAAGATATAATCCTACACAGTAAACTTCACATACAACACCAGAAGAATTAATTGGTTGGACATACGCCTTTCTACAAGAGAGCACCAACAAAAGATGGCAAGACTTAATCAAAGTATTATATCTTATTTAATGCCAATACTAGGTGCTCAAATTTTCTAACATGACAAGTATAATACAGTCTGAGGCTATTGGTTCTATGCAAGACATAGCTAAAATGTGAATAGAGGCTTTAATATTGGGGCAGCAAAGTTGTGATTTTGGATGAAAGCATAAGAAATAAATCTCAGCAGTATATCGTGGATTCAGAACTTAAATTGGATTATGCCACTGGTTTTGATGGATCTTTTTCTTATCTAGCGATATGGTTAAAATTTTGTTAGCATTGTTGGGTACATTAACAGTCTGAAAAATTAGGCAAAATAATTTCACTTTTGGATTAAATGAAACCAGTAGATGATAAACAAAGTGTAACAATTCACCAAATGGTTGATAATGTGCCAAAAGAAATGAATTTGAGACATAAAGCCTCTATTCAAGAAAAGGAGCACAGTGCATGAAATTATCAATATCGCAACATCGTGATCAGTGCCATCAGGCTTTGTAAAATCTAATAAGTTCTTTTTTTTTCGTTGTGGTGCCATTGTGTTTTTATACTGGTTGTAGAATTCATTCTATTCTCTTAATGCCAATTTAATTTCTTTAGGATTTCAGGAAGGCATTCTCTAATCTCACCACACCATTTTCTGTAATGCTCACTCATGCAAGGTTTTCAATGACAGCCATTTACAATAGTCTGATCTATACCTTTATCGATATGAAATTCAGAACATGTCTTAGTATCTATTTATTCCAGCCTGTTGAATTTACATACAAGTTCTGTTAATGTACATTCAAATTGATGCTAAGTCCCAAGATGATGCTCACTAACTTGCAAGTAGACTTCATTTTACATTTGCCTTCTACTAGCAGCTGCATCACTTGGTGCTCAGCATTAAGAGGTTAGATTTGGACTGGTTGGCCTGGTGTCAAAATAATGTGACTGGGTGGGACATGATGCTACATGTCTGCAGCATGATACCCCAGTGCTATAAACTGTCACACTGCAGATATCATAGCAATATGACTGAAAAATTGTTAAAGCTACGTTAAAAATGAAAATCATTCACACGCACACACATACACACGCACACACAGACACATTTGCCTTTCTCTATAATTATTTGTAAATTAAATGAAAGGTGAGAAGAGAAGATCAAAGATAGAGGTTGAGAAGGTAAACTCACCTTAGATAAAGGATCCTCATTGGCATACAACTTTTTACTCATAAGAATACAAGAGAACTAAACCATAGAAAATGGAAAAGAATGAAGAAGATCAGTCTTATAAAGAGAAAAGTGGTTCAGATGTATATTACAGGTTGGTGGTTTTGCAATTAATAGTTGCTAAGGGGATGTACATTAAAATGAAATTTTAATTCTAACGATTTAGTACAATCCTCACCATCTGCTAAACAACTGCAAAACCTGTGAAAAGTGAAAACCTTCTAACTTGAGATGTTGTGAAATATAGGAAAGATCTCAAATACAACTTTGCAAAACTTAACATGTACAAAAGAGCAAGATAAACAGCTTAGCAGTCTATCATGCTGGTGTTAGCTCATTACTTGTGGTTGATTGTAGCACAATGCCAAACAAGTTTCTCAAATTTAATTTTGTTTCACCAACCAAAATATCTGCTGAAGATGTTATTGTTTTAGTCATATGAGTATCCTTGATTGAGTTTGCATTTAACTACATTGTAAGAGATGGTGTATTACCCAACAAAATTATTATATAATGCTTCAGTGCTTTGCTTACAGGCCATTAATTTTCTATTTTGACACATTGGTAGTATGCAGAGAATGAGATATATTTCTCCAGCCCTATAGACATCAAGTATCATAGCCTTAATATATACTTGCAAGGGCTATTTTGTCATTGGGTGCTACAAAATTTCAGGTGAGTCGGGAACCACATTCTACTATGTCGACAATAAGAATGAAACTAAGACCGTGTTAATTCAAGATGGATTCTCTAACCTTGAATTTTACATGAGAAAAGTCAAAAAGTGCTAACAAGGACAGTGAAGAAAGCACAGACAATGAATTTCAAAAAGAACTCGCAAGTTTCAGTAACTCCAATCAATAATTACATCATCGACAACCAACTATAATTCTAAATTGCTAGTCTTTAGCAATCAGAGGTCTATAAGGATGTCTACTAAATAGGATATACAGCATGTAGAATTTGCACAATTTCCTTGATCAACCAAGTCACACAAATAATTACTACATATTAGCAAAGATTACCTGAGTCGCTACCAGTTAAAATATATTTCACAGTAAAATCATTTCATATAACAGAAATAGTCTATACAAACTATTCCAAAGAGATGTGTTAAATAGATTTTCATGTCCTGTCAATTACATCCAACTTGCACATTAAGTAAATAGGATACATATCATTAAGAGTCCAAATGAATTTAGATTTTAACAAGTTAAAGTACGAGTTGGAGAGCGAAGTGAACAAGTCATTAGCTAAATTGATGCACTATGATCTAGACGTAAAGAACAACAGTATGGGTATTGAAACTTATATGATATTGTTAAATTAACTGATGCAGCCAATAACAGATTGTACAAACATGTTTTGACACTCGGGTACATAAAACATTTGAAGAAAATAATTTGATATTAAACATGATGAGAACAAATTGATAATAATTGACAACTGTGGAAAAAAAGTTACAATGATTGTTAATATTCCTGAATGCACATGCATATAGATAACAAGATTTTGGATGCTCAAGATTTGCTTACCAGGACATTAAATTCTCCATCCATGCTTTTCAAGCCTTACAAGCTGTTAAAGAAGGACCTGGTGTAATGCAAACTATACAATACTTACAACCCATTTAGCAAAGATATTTTCAGCTATTACAGAAAGAATTAAAACAGAAGAAACAGAATGATAAGGAGGTTAACAGGTTAGTTGATGACTTCAAAGCCTGTGTGATGGAAAATAGGCTGACAGCTACAGCCAATAGTCTTTCACGGTTACAGAAGAGGAGTGGCTTTAATGAAGTCAGTCAAAAGATAGTGGACTTAATAAAGAACTCAAATTTGAATAAAACATCAGATTGATGAGGACAACCTATGATTTCTCTATACCAGATGTCAGTGAAAAATTCAAAACAATTTAAAATCAGACTTTATCAGCTCTCAAAGATAAACTAAAGTAAAATGTAAAGTCATCTAAAACATGCAAATAAATATGCTGAGAAGGATATCGCAGTTAGGAGTCGTGCATTAAGTAGTATGGACAAATTGAATTAAATGATGAAATGATTGAGAAAATATTTATATGATCAGGCAGAGACATTTATAGCAGAGACAAATGCATTTAAAATGAAATATCTTACAGTCAGTACTTGTGTTAACAATCTATAATATGTTGTGGCCAAAAAGAATTTGGCTTGAATGAAAGAATTGTTACAGTTAAATCCAAGATCAGAGGAGACATGAGATATTAAAAACTGAATGAAACAGAAATGGGTACAAAGAGTGGTTAATAATTGATAGTTAAACAAGAAATCGATAGCTACATTACAAAATGGAGTATGCAGAGAAATTAATACCTGGACACAATACTTAATGATTATAGAATTGTACAAGAGTCAACAGTGTAAAGATGGTGTTAAGTCATTAGTGACAGAAACCTGTATGCTAAAGAAGCAGACGCAAAGTGTGAGCCAAGTTAAGGATTCTTGGAACTTTTAAATCTAGCGGTTTTGCTACTGACTTTAGTTAATACATGTACGTTTAATTTGTACACTTTGCTGAAGCAGACAAAATCACACTATAAATAATGTAGAAATAAATGTAGTTCAAGGGAGTATAAAATTTTTATCAACTTTAATTTTTTGTATATATCCCCTGATATAATATTCTGTCCAGAATAAATTAATTTGATTTCTACACTGGATGGTATGTAGTTAACAGAATGCTACCTACTCCTTAGATGTAAGTAAGTCTGCATTTTGAGAGTGTAGCTCGATTAGATTACAAAACTTATCTCCCTTTTGGCCCCCTATTATGTGCAGATCTAAGTAAATGTCTACATACATTGTAACCCAGTTATTTACAATTTTAATTTTTTTTAAGAAAAAAAGAGGAACTGAAGGAGAGGAAACAAGATGATAACAGTAAGATTTTGTGAGGAGAACAGAAAAGAAAGAAAAAATGAATGTAAGAATGTATATAGTAATCGCACAGATTTATCATGTGGCCATTTTATTTTTCTTTGATAAAAATCATTTAATGAGGGTGCTTTTATTTCAGTTAGTGGGAGAGAATATGTATAACTTTCATTAAATATTTTTTTGTGGTTTTGGAATGTAGTGATTATTACCTGACGATGACCGTAAAAAGGGTTGAATACGGATTTGCTTGCTGTAGTTTTATTATAGGAGGTTGCGTGGACCCTCATGATTTAAAATTTTGTACACATGCTTAGACTTTCTTTAATTGAAGGTATTCCTAGTTGATTCAGTGCATGAGTGGTATCTGTATAATTTTCACCTAATATAATCGTCAATACTCGTTTATGGAGTCTGGACAGTTTAGTCCACTAGGTCTGGCAACAGTTTCACCATACCACTATATCATATAACAATAACCAAAGTACAACTGAACATAGCTTTTCATAAAACCTAACTGTGATAAATAGGGAGAAACTGTTAAATCTTCAAATGAAACCAAAGTGTAGAGAATGTAAAGAAGACTTTCTTCATTATATGTCAAATGTGTTCATTCAATATTAGGTTGTTATCAGCACACACACACACTTACACATACACATACACACACACACACACATTGTTACAATTGTGTGGTCTTAAAACAAGTAAATTTGTATTATTGAACAATATAATTTATTCCCCATAATGCAATATAACTATAATTTATTCCCCGTAATGTAAAATGAATGAACTAAAAATTAACAGAATGGTGAATGAATTCCTAGAGTCCTAAATGTTCTATCAATTCCAAAGGTTTCGAGTAATCCATATCAGATATTTAATGTATATCAAATTCAGCTTTCTTTCAGATACCAAATATTACTATGATTTTATTTAGAAAGGAAATTATAAATATGTCTAATTCAAAAACTACTGGCTTTGGTGGTTTGTCGGTGAATCTCTTTAAAATGTCCATAGACTATGTTGTTGAACCAATGACTTACATATTTATTATGTCTGTAGGCACAACTGCGTTGTCCGGGAAAAAGCTACAGTTACCACTCTTTTTATAGTCAGGAGACGAATTAAGTACCATTAATTATAGACTTGTATCTGTCCTCCTAATTGTTAGCAAAATTATAGAAAGACATGTTTTCAATTCAAGTTGTTACTCTTTGTCAAAAACTAAACTGATACCCCATGTCAATCCGGATTCTGTCCAAATCATTCCTGCGAAAAGAGCATTCGCTGGTTTGATTGATAATTGGTTAAAGAATACTGATGATAAGAAATTAACTAGAGTTTTGTTCTTAGTAATGTGACTCATGAAGTTTTACTGCATAAGTTGGCAGCATATAAAGTTGCGAGACATTCATTGCGATGGTTTTCATCCTATCTCAATAGTAGCTGGAGAGATATTGTCACGGATTTTAAAGAAATTTCCATTGGAGTACGGCTGGGATCAGTTTTAGGCCTTCTCTTTTTCATATTGTATAAAAATGTATTTTTTTTATCACTGTTTGAACCATTCTGCATTGCCTATTTATACAGATGATACATCACAGTATGTTAGAGATAAAGATATTAGCATTGTTGAGAGCAAATAATTGATGATTTACAATGTGCTGTGAAATGGGTGTATGACAATAAACTTTACTTAAATTTACAGCAATCCAGTTAAGGCCTACCAGCTTGTATAGAAGTGTATTGGAGGCAAATGGTACGAAAATTGAAACTTTTAACTGTGCCAAATTTTATGTGTCCCTATTGATAAAACTTTATCCTGGGTAAACCACTTTGAATTACTCATTTTAAAAGTATCTAAGAAAACAGGAATTTAAAAAAGGGTTAAAGGCTTATGTCGGATCATTTGATCTGAAAAGTGTACAGCTGTTTGTCCTCGTTTCTATCTGCTGTTTTTCTGAGAGAAGAGAAATCGGTAATTCCTCTTACAGGCAGAGACTATACAGGTGACAGAAGAAAAGCAGCCAGGATGATTTTAAACGTCAAAGACATTTCAACATCTACATTTTCTCTTTTCAACACTCCTAGGTGGATGACAATTAATGATTATACTATTTGTTTTTGAAAACTTATTTGTTTTTGAAAACTGTTCTTACTTTGGTGGTCTTAAATAATTTAGCGCCCCGAGTATCTCAGTAGATGCTAACCTTGTAGATTTTTTATAATTTCACATATATTGTTTTATATTTATTTTAATTATGGGGCTATATTGTAAACTAGCTGTTTGTTGGTTATGTCACCCTGGAAGTATTACAGATATTATTATTATCATTATTATTATTATTATTATTATTATTATTTTGGTGCACACATGGAAATTTTTTTAAAGCAAGTTTGTCGTAGTGATATCTGTTATATATGAATTGTTATTACATCATTATCATATTTATTATTATTATTATTATTATTATTATTATTATTTGCATATGTAATTTACCACATGCTTAATAAGAATTTTAACTTCATACAAATCAAAATTTACAAATATAATGATGTATGTATGTGTGAGTTTGCATGTGCGCGTGTGCTTATGTTCAATTATCTTGGAGGTACCGTGAAGGGGCCCCGAGTGGCCAAGTGGTCTAAAGCGCTCACCGTTACGGATCACTGCCATCTCACCTCTGTCTGCGTGAGTTCGAGTCTCAGACTCGGCTAACGTGCGTACGTGAGAAAGCCTGCCGATGGTTCTTCCCGGGATTTTCCTCGACCAATTATACTGGCCACCATATATAAGCCTATCTTGTGCTGAAAAATGGCGTTAAACATAACAACAACAAGAAGTACCGTGAACAAAGTGTACCGGATCAAAGTAGAGAACCAGTCAACACACTGATAAGACTATCAGAAGGTCGCAGAAACGTGCGCGTTGACACGTCGTATGTTTCAAAGATCATTCAGACGTTAAATTGACACGAACCAAAGGAAATAACCATGTGGCTTGTATTCCTCGTAACTCTCTGTATTCTTTCTTGTGAAGGTAAGTAATAAATACCTATATATAAATTTTCAAGGCGTTTGAGGAAAAATAAAAACGTCATGTCATATAAATACAAAAGAAGATGCCATGACCTGATCTGTTAATTCTGCTGTGTTGGATCAGTGCTAAAATAATCCTATAGCCCGACGCCCTGTGCTACAATAATTCGGGCCCCTTCTAGAGTCCATGTGAGATGCCTGTTGAGCTAGTCGAAATAAAATTGAATTTAACTGAGAAAACTTCTATCACGCTGTTGAAATTCGGAAATTTATTATACGGAAGTGGAAGAACAAAGTGCGACGAGTACTCGCAAGTACTGAGTGAAGGTATTCCCTCTACCTCTGCTCCAAAGCCATCACAAAAACGCAAATAAAGAAGCACGACCTCAACAGAATGGTCATCCAGGGACGAACTGGATGAGATACTAAGCCAGCAGAGATCCCCCCCCCCACGTCCCTTTAAAAAGAGGAGATAGTTTCTGCCAAGAACAACGATAACAGCCTCAAGAATGATAATGATTGAAGACTGTCGATTAAAAAAAAAAATCAAAACAACAAGCAAATCAGGCAACATAGAACAGTAATAGAACGATTTAACAACAATTTAAAACTAAGAGCACCGCTTTCATTGATAACATATAAGGAAGAAACCTCAGTGATATATCAATAAACATAAATGGAGTCCAAAACAGAGTAGAAGACTAAAACTTTCGAAAGATTACGATCTAATATTACCACAGTAAGTGCACACTATAGATATTTTAAAAAAAAAATAACTCGGCAAATTAAACTGAATTTAGATGATGTGATGAGCTCGCCAAATCCTTAGAGGGAAGCAGCATGATCTTGTCCTTGACTTCAGGAAGGCTTTCGATCGTGAGCTCCATGAAAGGCTCCTCTGTAAGTTGGACCCGTATGGTGTCAGGGGTAATAATCAGAAATGGATCTGAGATTTCCTGACAGATCGCAGAGAGTTATAGTAGATGGAGCAACATCAGACCTAGCTCCTGTTGTTAGTGGGGATATCCTCTTTCAGGTGTTCATCAATGACCTACCTGCGAGTGTCAAATCCAACACAAGACTCCTTGCAGATGACTGTATAGTCTATCGGGAAATAAATGCCTCCAAGGACTGTGAGATCCTTCAAGAAGACCTAAAACAACTGGCACTCTGGGAAAGAACTTAGGCTATGTCGTTCCACGAAGAAAAATGCAACATCCTAAGAGTTTACAGGAAGAAGTCACCAATCTTGTCCGAATATACTCTTAAGAGGCACAAACTAGTCACTGAGCAGGCAACAAAATATCTCGGGGTGGAATCGTCCAGAGACCTCTCTTAGAAAGGCACATTGACAAGATAGTGAAAAAAGGGAACAGTAGCCTTGGTTTCCTACGCCCCAAGGAAGAAGGAATTTCCTTTCTTGGTGGAAAAAGGGGGAGGGGCGTTTATTAGAAGCGGGGGGGGGGGCTTCTGTTAGAATAACTACGATTGGCATGCGAGTAACCAAGGAAAGTCAGTTAGATAAATATTACATATTAGACAATGGATCAACAGGTATATAATCCTACAAAATTTTAAAGGGAAACACTTCAGACCACAATACTTGTTACAACAATTATAAAAATGGAAAAGGGATACTGGAAGTTTGATCATTCTGTTTTGAAGGAAGAGGAATAAAATGAGAAAATAATTACACTGTGTTACGTGTGCGCCCTTACAAATATAACAAAAGAAAAGAGTGAAGTCAACAAGCTTTGTAAATTTTAACAACATAATTTATTTCCCAAGAAAACAAGGTAAAAATATGAAATAGGACTTACGGTTTGTGAAAACAGTCCAAATATTAATCCTAGAATTGAGAAATACAAGTCCTATCACTAAACAGTTCTAACTGAATCCAGGTTCGAATCTCTATGAAGTTCCAATATGGAAGGCGATGACGTCAGATGAAGTCGATGTACAGATGGCAACAGTTCCTCGCTGAAACACAATTTATAATGTTCTGTTTAGAATTCCAGAATAAATTTCCACTGAATGTCTTTTTCTCAGAATTTTCATAAAGAAAAGCACTTGTGTTGTTTTCTAGAGAATTAAAATTATTAAATCCCAAAAAATAGACGAACTTCAGAACAAAATGGCAACAACAATAAAAACCTCTTGAGCCCTCAAAGTTTAAAATACGACTGGATAGATCTACTAGCAAATGGCTGTTTTAAGCCGCAATTTTAGATCACATGGTGGCTCACGTGACGGCTACGTGATCACTAATTTGAACGGCGCAGTAAAAAAAAAAAATGCCAATTATCACGTAAGCAAGAATAGCCCTATCTAAGAATCAAATTCTCACGCTGGAAATGAATTTGAAAATGAAACTGCTTACAAAAGACTAACACGTGGGTTGAACATGTTCAACCCCCATCATTTTAACTTAGTGTTTACAAAGCGTCTCAACAAAGGTGAGCGAAAAATACTGTTAATGTAATACCTTTACGTTCAAATCAGGTCAAAACAGAGAAATGATGTTTCGAAAATAGTTAAATCCCGTGAAAATTATCATTACAATAAAATGTAATGACAACAAAAATTAAGATTAAAAAAGAATTTAAAACTAACACACAAGCAACTTAATTACATCTTCGTAACACTTCCCCCCATAAAGAAAAAGAACGATATATGTAATAAAGCTTTCTTTTTACCATATGTAAATTATACATGAGTAAAATAAATTACATAAGAAAATTCTTATGAATTATACAAAGTCTGCATGAAATAATATTTCTATACACGGGAAAGTGCATCTGCAATCAAATTGTCTTTTCTTTTTTGATGTGCCTGATGTCAAGATTATATTCTTGCAAAAACAAACTCTACCTTAATAATCTTTGATTTTTATTTTTTATCTTGTCGATGAAAGTAAGGGGGTTGTGATCACTAAACACAACAACCAGAGAACGAGCTGAACTAATGTAAACTTCAAAATGCTGTAATGCCAGTATTAAAGCCAAACATTCCTTCTCGATTGTTGAGTAATTCCTTTGGTGCTTATTTAATTTCTTAGAGAAATAGCACACTGGGTGATCAACACCATTTATATCTTCTTGAATTAATACTGCTCCAACCCCAACATCACTTGCATCAACAGATAATTTAACAGATTGACTGAAATTTGGAGCTGTAAGAACCGGCGCACTTTTGAGTATGGCTTTTAACCTATCAAAAGCCTCCTGACATTTTTCAGTCCAAAGAAACTTATTTTTCTTACTCAACAAGTTTGTCAGGGGTTCAGCAATATTTGAAAAATTGGAACAAAATTTTCCGATAGTATCAAGCCATACCTAAAAATCGCATCAGTTGCTTTTTACTGACAGGCACAGGGAATTCAGAGATAGCCTTGACCTTAGCATCTATAGGTTAGACTTGATCATGTCCCACAATATGATCTAGAAAAGTTACACAAGCATGGCAAAACTCACTTTTAGATAAATTGATTGTCAAATTTGCATCAGTGAGTCTGTCCAAGAATTTCCGAATTGTTGCTAGATGTTCTTTCCAGGTGTCGTTGTAGATGATGACATCATCGATGTAAGCAATCGATGTAAGCATCACAGTTATCTAGACCAGAGGTAATCATATTCATCAAGCGTTGAAAAGTACTTGGGGAACCCTTCATCCCGAACGGCATTGCTTTATATTGATAGAGTCCATCTGGAGTCACAAATGCCGAAATTTCCTTTGCCCTTTCCGTTAGTGGAATTTGCCAAAATCCTTTCAGAAGGTCAAATTCGGTGACGTACTTGGCATTTCCAATTTTATCAATAAAGTCATCGATTCTTGGTAATGGAAATGAATCTCTTTTTGTCACACTGTTCACCTTCCTATAATCAGTGCACATACGGAAAGTTTTATCTGGTTTCGGAACAAGTATACATGGTGAACTCCAGTCACTTTTACTGGGCTCTATGAAATCGCTCGCCAGCAAATACTGAATTCCTTTTTCAAGTATTCCTGTTTGAGAGGGTTCATTCTGTATGGGCGTTGTTTCACAGGTTTTGAATCTACAATTTCAACGTCATGAAAAAATTTGTTTGTCCTTGTAGGAATATTTGCAAAAGTTTTACCTGGTTTCGGAAAAAGTATACATGGTGAGCTCAGTCACTTTTACTGGGCTCTATGAAATCGCTCGCCAGCAAATACTGAATTCCTTTTTCAAGTATTCCTGTTTGAGAGGGTTCATTCTGTATGGGCGTTGTTTCACAGGTTTTGAATCTAAAATTTCAACATCATGAAAAACAATTGTTTGTCCTTGTAGGAATATCCGCAAACAAGTGCTCATATTCGAATAATAACTGTTTAAGATCATTCCTTTCTTGTTGTTGCAAATATAAAAGTTTCTGGACCAGATTTTTCATAATTCCCGAATTCCGAAGATTTGTTGCTCCAACATCAACAGAGTCCGATTGAATTTCTTCATTTAAATCCCCAGTTTGTGGGACAGGTACAACTAAATTAATTGCATGATTTACTTGGCTATCTCTATCAATATACTAGTACTTCATTAATTTATTTAGATCCGAGTACTATTATTATAATTTAACTTATTCCTTTTCTTCTTAACTTTGTAAGGGCTGTAAAATCTAAATTGAAGAAAATTTTGAAGAATGAGCAAGAGAGAAAGAACTCTATTACAAGACTCAAAATTTCTCTCCATTGAAGTTCTGTGAAACCATAATTTCACTTTTAACTTGAATTGCTGAGTGCCAAATTCAATCATTACTAGCTGGAAAATTCCAGACATAAAATTTGACCTTTGACCATATTGAAAAGATTTGGGAAGGCCAAATTGAGTAAAAAAAAAACTTTATCAAAGCTTTTACTATGGTTTTGGTTTTAATATTCCGCAAAGGAATTGCCTCTGGGAATCTTGTTGATGCACACATAATGGTCAACAAGTATTGGTTGCCTGACTTGGTCTTAGGTAAGGGACCAACACAGTCTACCATAATTCTGCTAAATGGTTCGTCAAATGCAGGAATAGGTTGCAGACGAGCCTTAGGTAATTTCTGATTGGGTTTTCCTACCATTTGACAAGTATGACAAGATTTACAAAATTTACAAACATCACTTTTGATTTTTGGCCAATAAAAGTGAGTCAAGATCTTGTTATAAGTTCTATTTATCCATATATGACCTACCAGAGGAGTTTCATGGACCAAACTAAGTATTTCCTGTCTGTAAGATTTTGGAACTACAATCTGATAGTTCACTGACCACTCGTCACTAGCAGGTACCTCGGGAGGTCTCCATTTTCTCATAAGAATTCCATTTTTAATGAAATAACAGACAGGTACTAGATTGACTTCAGTTTCACTAATGGCCCTCTGAAACAAACAGGAGATCTCAGGATCTTTTTCCTGTTCGACAACAAGTGATTGTCGTTTATCACCCTGATTAGGTAAAAGAGAATGAGTATATAAAAGAGGATCACTGTGATCAATACCTTTTGATTGATCCAAACAAGGAGTGAAATGACCTCATCAGAAGCCTGACCAATACATGTGTCAGCTAAAGGAATATTTTCCTTATCAAAATCATTCTCAAGAGCTTTCTTTGCCATAGCTCTGGTAACTGCACAAGCTGGGTATAAATCAGGGTATTCTTTTTCAATTGGATCAACTTTCTGATCCAAAGAAGGCTTGTCAGTTACAAATGGATTAACCACAACCTTGTCTCCAGCAAGGTCGTTGCCAAGTAACAAATGAATGCCCTCAACGGGTAAAGTAGACACCATAGCGACTGTCACAGGTCCTGAAACTAAGTCTGATGACAAATTTACACAATGGAGAGGAACATTAACAAAGCTGCACTCTACTCCCTGAATGAGAACACTCTCATTAGAACAGGGCTTCTCAGAAAAAGGCAAAGTACCTGATAATAAAAGATTCTGAGAAGCGCCTGTATCCCTTAAAATTTTAATAGGGATAGGATTGGCCAAATCACCCAAGAGTGATCTAGAACCCTTCGACATGAATGGGTCATAATTCTCCATAATAAAATCAGACTGAGGTTCATTAGACCCAACAAATGTATTGCTTTCAATACATGACCGTGACCTTGACCTCTTAGAAATAAGAGCATTTGGGATAGGTCTATCTTGATTCTGATGCCTGTATTTCAATTTGAAGCAATCAGAAATGACGTGTCCTTTTTTTCTTACAATAGATACACGTAGGAATAGACACGGATTTTGGATCAAGTTTTTCAGAAGCTTGATTTTTAAAAGTTGTGCCAGATTGAGTTTTAGAGGGAGTCGTATTAGGCTCAAATACCTTTCTACCAGCAGACTGCTGAGTGAAAGATTTGCCTACAACAGGAACTTTATGAGTCGAGGAATACTCATCAGTAGCAAGAGCTGCATTTTCCAAGGTCTCGATCTTATGCTCTTCAAGATGAGTCTTAATATCATCAGGAACACAGTTCTTGAACTCTTCAAGTAATACAAGTTGTTTGATATTTTCATAATCATGTTCAACTTTCTTGGCTAAGCACCATCTATCAAAAAACTGCTCTTTTTCTCTTGCAAATTCGACATAAGTTTGTCCAGCTTCCTTTTTATAGTTCCTGAATTTTTGCCGATAAGCCTCAGGGACTAACGCATAACCCTTTAAAAGGCGTTCCTTAACCAAATCATACTCAGCACTCTGATGAACTGACACTGAATGGTAAATATCACTAGCTTTACCAGTCAGCATACATTGTAGTAACTGAGTCCAATACTCCCTTGGCCATTTCAAATTTTCCGCAACTTTTTCAAAACGAGGAAAACATTTGTCTACTTCTTTTTCTCTAAAAGGGGGCACTAACCTGATATTTCTTGTAATGTCAAAACTTGAATTTGTATGTGAAGTGGAAATGTGCTTTTCGCTTGCCAGCTTTATTTCTTTCATTCTAATTTGAAATTCCCTTTCATCCTTCTCTTTTTGCATCTGTCTTTCTCTCCCTCTCTTCTAATTGCATTTGTTTATCATTCTCTCTCTCGTCTCTCTCTCTCTCTCTCTCTCTCTCTCTCTCTCTCTCTCTCTCTCTCTCTCCTTCTGTTCAAATTGCAATTTCATTTGTTTATCATTCTCTCTTTCCTGTCTCTCTCTTTTTCAAATTGCAATTGCTTTTCTTCCAATTGCAACTGCACTTGTTTCTCTCTCTCTCCTCTTTTTCATAAAGCATTTGTTTATCTTTCTCTCTTTCCTCTTTCTGAAGCACGAACTTCCTTAACTCCAATTCCATTTTGTATTTTATTTTTAATTCTTTTACTTTTATGTCAGAGTCTGATACAGACTTACTGATCGACGCCAAAACACTTTTATCGAAAACATTCTTCTCTACCAAATACTGAATCAAAATGTTCTTAACTTCTTGTTTTGTTAAGGAAGATTTTGCCTCAGAAAGATCGTATTTTCTGGCAAGTTCAAGCAACTCGTCTTTTTTCAAACTATCCAGTTGCTTCTGAGAAGGACTAGAAAGAAAAGTCTCCACTTTTGATGACATTGTGAAAAAAGCCTTTTGTTTTCACTAAAGATTTCAAACAAAATTTAAAATAGTACTTGGGATTTAAAAACTAGGGGAATGTAAATTTCAAAAAACAATTTTCTGAAATATTTAGCCAAAATTCATATATCCCAAGGATGAGCAACCCCAGTTTTCTCTTGTTACGTGTAGGCTCGTACAAATGTAACAAAAGAAAAGAGTGAAGTCAACAAGCTTTGTAAATTTTAACAAAATAATTTATTTCCCTAGAAAACAAGGTAAAAATATGAAATAGGACTTACGGTTTGTGAAAACAGTCCAAATATTAATCCTAGAATTGAGAAATATAAGTCCTATCACTAAACAGTTCTAACTGAATCCAGGTTCGAATCTCTATGAAGTTCCAGTATGGAAGGCGATGACATCAGATGAGGTCGATGTACAGATGGCAACAGTTCCTCGTTGAAACACAATTTATAATGTTCTGTTTAGAATTCCAGAATAAATTTCCACTGAATGTCTTTTTCCCAGAATTTTCATAAAGAAAAGCACTTGTGTTGTTTTCTAGTGAATTTAAAGTATTAAATCCAAAAAATAGACGAACTTCAGAACAAAATGGCAACAACAATAAAAACCTCTTGAGCCCTCAATGTTTAATATACGACTGGATAGGTCTACTAGCAAATGGCTGTTTTAAGCCGCAATTTTAGATCACATGGTGGCCCACGTGACGGCTGCGTGATCACTAATATGAACGGCGCAGTAAAAAAAGAATGCCAATTATCACATAAGCAAGAATAGCCCTATCTAAGAATCAGATTCCCACGCTGGAAATGAATTTAAAAATGAAACTGTTTACAACAGACTAACACGTGGGTTGAACATGACCTTGGTAATAGTCAATCATTTTCGCTTAGTGTTTACAAAATGTCTCAACCAAGGTGAGCTAAAAATACTGATAATGTAATACCTTTTACGTTCAGATCTGGTGAAAACAGAGAAGTGATTTTTCGAAAATAGTCAAATCCCGTGAAAATTATCATTACAATAAAATGTAATGAAACAAAATTAAAATAAAAAAAGAATTTAAAACTAACACACAAGCAATTTAATTACATATTCGTAACAACTGTTAGAAAACTTTAAACATAAGGAAAATGGAAACATGGTGAAAGAGTGGGAAGAATTAAAGGGGCAAATAAAACGCTAAGAAAGACAGCACAATCAAACAAAGCCAGAGAAAGGGAATAGAAAATAGATCTAAGGAGTTACTAAATGATAATAGAAGCAACACAAGGCATAGGAATATTAAATTCTGCAAATAAAACATTCAGACGACTCAACCAGTTTTTTAAAGGATTGATTTCCATTCAAAATCTATTTTAAAAAATTCCAAGATTTTGGGCGGGCGACAGTCAAAAGTCAACCATGACAATACTGAGATTCTACTGACTGGAAACTGGCGAGGGAATCAGATGGGGCTCCCTCCGAACCTCATCAGAGAACATTTGTAGCATAAGGGATAACTTCTGGGAAAGATTCCGTAAAGATAAACTTGTAACAACTTCTCGAGAAACTTCAAACTTAAGTTGAAATATGATCCTATTCATCTCTGAACTAAACGGAAAGGGTCCAATAAACACTTTAGATTTTACTGATGCAGTGTCGAATACAATAGACAAGAAAATAATACACTTTATCTGGAGAGGGGAAACTGCACTAACTCCCCAGAAGTATATAAACCAAAAGAAGAGGGAAGACTAAGTATCCCCCACTTACAATGTAACAAGATAACAAACATAATAAACGGAATAGGAAATTTAAAGATTAAAAAGATTTATGCATGGATAGCCTTGTATATATATATATATATATATATATATATATATATATATATATATATATATATATATATATATATATATATATATATATAAACTTTCCGGAAATCTATAGAAATAGTAAACTCTCTAAGCTAGTAGAGCCATCAATCAAACTAGGACAAATATGGCATATTATATATCAGTATAAAGAGAAAGACAAAAATATGGTTTTCAAAAATGACATACAGTGGTCGGCGGTATGGAAAAAATGGGCACAAATAGGCTCAACATCAATGCAAAGCTATATGTATATGTAACTACAAGATGTGTGGTATTTGAAATGCCATTCAAAATGCATGCAATAAGATGAATACCAGTATGTACACTGTGCAAAGGAAATAGGTATACGAGGAAGTATGTAATACTAGAATGAAATAGACTGCTTCAGAAAGAAATAGGTATCCTATTACGACTCTAAGATCTTAAAATAAGTAAAAGAAAAGAGTGTGAAGCAAAGACTTTGTAAAATTCAACAATTTATTTCCTATAATACAAAGTGAAAATGTATTTTTTAAAAAAGGAACTTACGGTATTGCGAATTAAATCCGGAATAATCATAAATTACAGATACATGTCCTGATAATGAAAATTCGGAATAAACTTCAGTGGAAATCCAAATAAAATCCAACGCTGAAAGTGTTGATGTGTGTGTGGTGGCCCACGTCGTGGTGATGTGCCAACAATCTTTTCTTGAATCACAATAATACAATCCAAGAACATATCTCTATTTAAAATTTCAGTATCAATTCAAGTTTCTATTTCCAAAAATGTCATTTTTAAAGAGCACTTTATATTTGCAGAGGAGAATCACTTGAATTAAATCATTTGAATAAAAAAAAAATCCAGCCCAAATGAATTTCTGGACACAACAATAATACAGCTGATTTTGCTAAGATCTTAAAGCACGAATGGGTAATTTTCTAGTAACAAGATTATATAGTCCTCAACATGACCTCAGGTAACAATTAGCATTTTATATAATATTTAAAAAAAAAACTATTATCAAATGTAAACTAATCTTATAGAAACTTCTTAATGTTTACAAAATAAAAATAAAATCTTAGTTATAATTATAGAAGGTCTGTTACTAAAATTATAGGATGTGGAACATATCAGATATGCCAGGTATATTTAAAGAGGAATTTCAATAACCTAGACCCAGACCCCAATAAATATGTTTATTTCTATTAATAATGATCCTAATATTGAACCCATACACATAGAGAACGTTTTAGCTGTGTATTAGTTGTTTACTGAATAAAAAAATAAATGATTCAAGTCAAGTAGAAAATTAACTTAATTTTGGACAAGGTCAAGTCCAACGTACAATATTACATTATCAATAGCATAAAATTAAAATGAAATAAAAATTTTAAACCAAATCTAACAAACAAACAATGCAAATTAAATATACATAACAATACCAAGAAACATGTTATACTAGAATGTAAATTGACTGCTTCAGAAAGAAATAAGTATACCAAGAAACATGTAATACTAGAATGCAAAGAGACTGTTTCAGAGAGAAAGATTTAAGGTAAGATACAAAACAAATAACGAAACGTACAGAAAAGGAATATATTATACACAAATATTAACAAAATCTTAATATATGTGGAAAGAACGGATATGGAGAAGCGTATAACCACAAATAATACGAAATAAAACGGCTCGGGACGTAGAAAGAAGAGCAAGGCAAACAGGAATACTAACAGAATGACCCGGTCTGCCCAAAAAGGATGGAAATAAAAATGGATGACGAGAGAAGAGAATACTGTGAATTTACGTTACGTTTTCCAGGTCAGAATAGAAAAGAAAATGGTAATGGATATATGTGATCGAGATCCATCAGTCTTATTGAATATATGGAGAATCACTTGTATGATCTACTTGGCGATTCTAGTGTATTGCATGGATCGAAAACGTTCGAATGTAGAAATTGCTCATTGAATTCTTCTTTGTGCAATATAAACCATGTTTTTGTAAGATATTTTAAAATAACATTGTAATTTTCAATTTTAATCTTGATCGATTTTATGTTCGGGAATGAAATTGTTACCAGCTTAATTGTGACCACCACACTGTGTTAAAGTTGTTTTATTTGGTTCAGTAAAATTTCAAAACACTAATATATTTGTTGTAAATTATACGCATGTGACCCCCCCCCCCCCCCGGTCATGTAGATTTAGGCCCCAGACATCCTCAGAATGTTCTAAGGGACGACTAATGCAGGCAACCCTGTGATGCGTCCGATGATGATACTCAATCTCAGAAAATCTTAGTCTTTTTAAAGCATGCATTTATATTAAACCAATCAGATTTTGTAATGTGTATTGGAGGATTTTACCTTTTGTGTGTTAATCTTTGTTTCGAGTACCTTTCTGCTTGATAACTAAACCAGCCTATATTATGTTTAAATTGTGCCTATATCTGAAACGAATATGTACTCTGTATAATATGTTACAGCATGATGCTAACCACAAGTACTCATTTGTACTCTGTAATGGTATAGCATGATGCTAACCATAAGTACTCATTTGTACTGTCTGTAATAAGGTATAGCACGATGCTAACCACAAGTACTCATTTGTACTCTGTATAATATGGTACAGCATGATGCTAACCATATGTACTCATTTGTCATCTGTACAATATGGTATAGCATGACGCTAACCATATGTATTCATTTGTTCTCTGTATAATATGGGTTAGCATGATGCTAACCATATGTACTAATTTGTACTCTGTATACTATGGTATAGCATGATGCTAATCATATGTACTCATTTGTACTCAGTATAATATGGTACAGCATGATGCTAACCATATGTACTCATTTTTACTTTGTATAATAAAGTATAGCATGATATTGATCACAGGTACTCATTTGCACTCTGTTTAATATGGTACAGCATGGTGCTAACCATATGTACTCATTTGTAGTCTCCGTAATAAGGTATAGCATGATTCTGACCATATGTACTCATTTGTAATCTGTACAATATGGTATAGCATGATGCTAACCATATGTATTTATTTGTACTCTGTATAATATGGTACAGCATGATGCTAATCATATGTACTCAGTTGTAGTCTGTATAATATGGTACAGCATGATGCTAATCATATGTACTCAGTTGTAGTCTGTATAATATGGTATAGCATGATGCAAACTATATGTTCGCATTTGTACTCTGTATAATATGGTACAGCATGATGCTAACCATATGTACTCATTTGTACTCTGTATAATATGGTATGGCATGATGCTAACCATATGTACTCATTTGTACTCTGTATAATATGGTATGGCATGATGCTAACCATATGTACTCATTTGTACTCTTTGAGTAAGGTATAGCATGATGCTAAAGATATGTACTCATTTGTACTCTGTATTAACTTGCTGCTGAAACTGAAGAGCTTGACAACATGTCAATCTACGCACCTCAGAAACTAAAGATTTGACAACGGACGTGCTCCCAAAAGCATTGGCAATATTATGTTTTGCAAAAACACGTGTTAAAAAATTTTTACGAAGAATTTTACTTAGTTTAAATTATAATCAAGACATATATTATACTGACTTTAGCAAGTCTTGAAAATAAACAAAGTAGGAGGCCGAGTGTTTGGAACTATTTTGTTACTCGTAACATATAGACGTGTCCACAGAGCCGGTTAGCGTAGGGATATTATCCAGAATTGGATAGTAAATCGCCAGATAGCGCAGTCGCTTATTTGGCGACTATGGCGCAGAGTGTGGCGATTCGGCGTATTCAGCCATTCATAACTTATATCAACGTAAAAGAGGTTGTGGAGACCTTTTTTCACTATGCATGGTGGGGAAGGAGACAGTACTGTGCGCTGCAGTCTGTTCATTTATCAGTTATAAAGTTATTCATTACATTCAACAACAAATCTAACTAGAATTTTTAAGGCTCCATTCGAGACGCTCGTTGGCAGAGATTTTGCATGATTCTGTTTGATTCGAGTTTGATGGCTTGCGAGAGGAATGACACCGCTGGTCATACTGGAATACAAGCATTGATGACTAAAGCAATCTCAAGAAAATATGATAAAACTTTCACCATTTAACAGGAAAATAGAAAGAACATTTCACATGGAATATGAATTATACTTAATCCGAGTTTCCTCTAAACTTATCTGCTCTGCGGTAGCGACATAAAGATAGCCGTTTACTACTCAGCCTAGCGAAGTTGGTTGACCTTATAGTGACCCCTTCCTGTATAATAGGAAGTTTATTTATTTTCTCAGACATATCAATTAAAACATATTTGCCTTTTTAACAAGCCAACAACCGGGCCAAAATTACATTGTTTGCAAACTGGATCTCGTACCTACTAATTTTTCACGTTGTTCGGGGAGCCGCGGTAGCTCTTTTGAAAGAGCATCAGACCCGTTATCCAAACATAAGAGTTCTATATCCGCCCAGGCCAGCCCGGGTCGGCTGCTTCTGTGTATCCTTATGAAAAGCCATGATATAGCCAATAATGTGTTAGAAGCGCCGTTAAAACAAAGGAAAAATAAAACAAACATATTTACACATTGTTTGCTCACGTGGTCCAGATTTCATCGGACTACATTTTCCATGACTTCAGAAGTCAAATGATTACGTAATACTTAACAGCCTATGAAGGGAAAAGACCATATGGATAATGCGAATGTGATCGATCAAGTTACTATGTAATACGGCATGGCAGAGCAGAATCTGTTCATTACTTAATAACCGAATCATGTATTGGTTTATTTAAAGTTACACATAGTGTTTGAATTGTTATGTCTAAGAAGATAAATATTTTACTTACCGATTGCAGGCAAGTATGGTCCAATACAATGTCACTTAACTATGGAAGCCCCTGCCTAAAGCGATTACCTGAAGTCACTACCGCGCGGTACTGGCGAATTCCAGCTTTTCGAAAAGGGGTGCGCTTTGACCTTCAAACCCCATTTAACTGTCCAAATATCAAAGATGGGGGGTGGGGTGAAAGATCAGAGGAGGCTCGAACTAAACTCTGATATTCCGGTTTTAGCAGTTCTTTCACGTTGAACCTACAACAAGCCATGTGTTCCCTTGTGTGAAAAAGTTAATGATCATTAAAAGATTGAAAAATTAAATTATCACTTTATAACTATCTAGGTCGTCCTCGTGACGTCAAGTGCAACGTTACCTTGGTGACACGCAATGAATGGCACGCCCGACCAACAAGGCACACGGAACATATGAATACTCCAGTCGGGATTGTGTTCATCCACCACACCGCCATGGCCGAATGCGATGACCAGTACAGTTGCACTGTGGAGATGCAGAAAATACAGAACTTCCATATGGATGACAGAAGTAAATATGACCAACACTTCATCAGGATGAAATTTAGTTGTAGACAAGAAAATTTAAGTAAATGAGTCGTTAAGTCATAACAGATGGGGTGTGAGTATGCAGAAAGATTATTTCTGCAGAGTTCGGATTGGGTGGTTGGACACATTGACAAGCCACTCTTGCAGTGCTTAAGAGCAAGATTAACTTACATTTGTGTTATTTCTGAAGATTTATATTTTGAAATATTTTTGTTCTTACTAAATAATTACAGACCATTCGAGCAGAGGCTTCTTTGTCGTTGAAAACTCGATCAACGCCGTATATGTAATTTATTATTATTATTATTATTATTATTATTATTTAATCAATACACCTAGTGACCATAATGGAAGATATGCCTATTTTGAAAAGTGTAGATACGAGATAGTTAAACAAACATAAAAAGGGCCAAACCTCTAGAAGGGGGGAAATTGATCAAATACTAGTACCCCCCACCTCAACTACGAATTTAAGATATGAATCCTCTAACTTCAGCCGTTATAGTGGATGCTTCTTTCTACTCTGTGTGAAATTAAGCTGCTTTACAATGCATTTCCTCTATGTAGTGTAGTTTGGAAATTAAGCTGCTTTACAATGCATTTCCTCTATGTAGTGTAGTTTGGATTATCTATATTTGTTGGTGACATGATTACGGTCTGCATTGTAGATCATAATACTCTGAAGACTGATGTTATAATTTTCAGATTGGGATGATATCGGGTACAATTTCCTGATCGGTGGAGATGGACGAGTGTACGAAGCAAGAGGATGGGATCGTGTTGGGGCTCACACGCGCGGCTGGAATGACGTTGCCGTGGCGTTCTCCGTCATGGGGGATTACACCCTTAAACTGCCTAACTCTGCTGCTCTAACTGCTGTCCACAACATAATCGACTGTGGCATCTTGAAAGGCAAAATCACACCAGACTACAAAATGTATGGACACCGGGATGCTGGAACCACGGAGTGTCCCGGACAGCAGCTATATGACCTCATTAAAACATGGCCCCACTTTGATCCGAATAAACCAGTTAGACCCACACCGGCCAGCTGAATACGTTGTCACACACAGAGTACACGTCGTTGTCACACAAAGAGAACACATTCTGTTAATATTATGTTAGGAAAAATAAAAAGATAAAGCATTTTTTCCTTCAAATGTATCATTCCTTTTTGGTGTTCAGCGTAGATATATATCGCTCTAATTTTCCATAAACCCTCACAGACCTCAGTAGATAGATATTATAAATGACTGCTCTGTGGACATTTCCATAAATTTTCGAGAACATATATCAAATCCTTCCTACTTGTCAATGTACGAATGCAGTTTTGATAACTTCATTGTATATGAACGAATGGTTGATCCCAGACGACTAATAACATATTTGCAAAATCCCTTTGTGTTATAAATGCAGCTTGAGACCAATTTTTACCGAAGCCAATGAAGGTTTGAAATATGATTTCTTGTCACAAGAAATGCAGAAGAATAAACAAAGTCACACATGTCAGGAAAAATGTATGAACCGGAACAATGCATCATGTCATTCATACGATGTTATTCAAATGATAGATAAACCGAAGCTATTCTTGGCTCAGACTTTAGATATAAGTACATAATAGATTTATTCAGAATTTGTTCCTGGTGACTCGTCCAGAGTGTTGATGCGGCATTTGAAATCAGAATGATATCTATGCATAGTTGTGTTAACAATATCTCCCAATTCAATGTTTATTGTCAGTAATTTTATCTCAACATAAATACACGGCAAAAGAGATGAGCACAAATTCTACAAACTTAGACTTATCCGTCTCCAACGTTTTTAAAATAAATATACACAATTAAATGAACATGCACAAAAAAAACAAAACCTAGTATAACAGATCATGTCAACACATTCAACTCCGTTTACAGCTAGAAGACACTCGAATGTTGTACTGCATACAACTGTTCTTGAAAACGGCGGAGCAAATAAAAAGTTAGTACAGTCAGAATGCACGAAGCTTGAAAGTCAGCCAATTCACAACTTCATTAATAAGACGGATATGCTATAATAGGTTGATGTTATGAGAAGCGGTTTGTTCTTTAGACAAAGATTCGGACATGTTTCAATATACTGATTATGTGCTATAATTTTAACTTCAAAAATAAAAGCACGTTTAAGTCGATGGACCCTGCTAATGCCTGCGAAGAGTTCATCAAATGTCACTTGGAAATGTCACGTTCTATATATACAAAATAAATGATAAAGATGTTTCATTTGCTTCAAGGCAGTCGAACATCGAAACGATGTGTGTATAATTTACAAAAAGATTCATCTTTAGAGATAAACAGTTGTTTCTTAGTCGCGTATGAGCAGCTGAGATTTTCCTTTTTCTTCTCGACAAGTATTATGGTGCGCGTTTGTTTCGTTTGAAAAAATTTTTAAGCGATGGAAGAGATGAAGAATTCTAGACGTGTTGATGTAAGTCATTTCATATTTTGACTACTGAAAGCGCAAATAATTCAGTTGAAGTTCGGAAACGACACGAATTTTATTACATCCGCGTTTAACCTACATGGTTGATCTGTTTTGTTTAACGTAGATGTTAAGTCCGTATTTCAGTATCACACATTCAGACTTGTACTATTTACGCCTTTACACTGACCGTCCATATGTTTCTATTAATGGCATCAAACATTTTAAAATATCAATTTGTTTTGAATTCCATTTACGATATTGATCGATAAATGCTTGGAAAGCGTTAAAGAAGTTGTGAAACAAATACAAAACTGCATTCATGTTTTGTTCATGGGCTGGGAAAGAACTAGTTTGATACGACGTACTCCCACCTATCTAAACGAGGGTTTATTTTGTTTGTTTTTTGTTTGTTTGTTTGGGGTTTTTTTTTGCTGACTAGGAACAAAATACGAATGTAGTTTTGTGTTATAATATCAGGTCCAATGAACAAAAGTTGACATCAACACAATACCAATGTAGATACACGACTCAATTTTATATTTCTCTTAAGAAATGCATGCCTATATACCATAAGTAATCAAATCAAAACAACATTAAAAATATACCTAACAATCACGCTTGTTCAGAATTAATGAATGTCATTTTACTAACACTCCAGACTCGCAGAAGTACATACGATGTAGAGGAGACACGATTCATACAAAAGGTCGAAGCAATAACTCGATGAATCTACACGAGGCACGTGCAACTTCCACTAGGGCACAAACTATTGCCCTAGTACAGGCATGTGCAACTTCCATCAAGGCACAGACCGGATAATGATTTTAAATGTACCCGTATGATGTAAATGTAACCATCTAAAACAATGCATGATCTACATGTTTGCTTTTAATGTACGAGTTTTTGTTTTCATAGCAACTCCCGTCTAGAGATCCAAATGCATAAGCGAAAATGGGATTAATAAATTTATAAAAAGACAGTCTAGTTATCATTCTATAGCACACACGAGGAGTTAGAGTCGCATTGAATTTATGAGACTTTACCGGGGTCTAAAGACCGTTTCAAACGGTTCTTTAGGTACATCCTACAAGTTTTTGCTGCAAAAAAAAAGATATTCAGAATCCTTGACAACATGAGAAGCATAATTATTCTGAGCAAGTAAATAAATTTCAGTTTTGGTAAGAAGTAGGATATATAACAGACGACTGTGAATATGCAATTCATATACAATGCCGACATGCTTTAAAGTCACGAGCAAGTTTTTTCTAAGGCACTTGAGGGGTTAATTGGCAACATGTTTTATTATAACTACCTCATCCATTATAATGAAAAATCTATCAAATGATTAATACCAGTCATATATATAGCGCTTTGCAGAAAAGTACCCACAATATCTAGTATGGTTCCACTTTGCGGTTTTTGGAGCACCGTTGAAAGTAGGCAAGGCACAAGTGGAACAATTGCTTGCTCTACAACTCTGACAATGTTGACAAGTCTTTCGCCTACTTTGATTAATATTTAGTTTGATCAATGTTTGGAAACGTAAATGCTGTGTGAAGCAGACAACTGATGAAAATTACTGCTTCTGTGTGCTGACAAATGTACTTGTAATAGTACCAAAGTAAACAAAATTTACCTGTCCCTGAAATACGTAAATGAAGTTTCATGCGGAACTTGCAATTTTCTAAGAGGTGCAGATCATAAGTAAAGCCTAGTTGTATAATCTCGAACCTAAATCATTCCATATTTCAGAAATCAACTAAAAACTTGAAAAAAGGCTTTTAACACTGCTTTCGACAGATTTGTTTTCCATAAGTAACGGACACAACAGAAACATGAACGATGTAGACTTGAGACCCTATATCACTTTTCTCTGAATTATTCATTACGAGGATTTATGCAATATCTTCAAAATTCATCTCGATACGATCAACGGTTATCGAGATATTTAAGCTTAAATGCACGTCAAAATATTCACATTAGGCCATGTACAACTTCGGCAATTTTCGTGACTAGAGTCCTGTGACGTCACAAGAGGACTCCCCACATTGTGAATCACCATTGTTATATTGTTGTCGAGTGTCATGTTGTACTTGACTGTTTTCTGATTGCGTCATAGGAAAAGCGTTGATAGATGTAACGGTAGGAGTATGTCCTCGCCGTCTTAACACCACAAAATAAAACAGAATATTGTCAACTAGCATATTCTTTATCAGCTAACCGTCAAATGAAATTGCAATGTCTCAAATGGAATTTTTAGAGGCGGGATGTAAAGCTGCTCACGACTGTAGAAGAAATATAAATCTGTGCTCCTACTTTCATAATAAATGCAATTGTTACCCACAAACTATATAAACATATAGCCGATATTTAACAAAATACGTGCTGAAAGTCTCTCAGTAAAACCTGAATTGAATATACAAGACTGTTTTAAAATTATTCATTATTCAGTCCAAATATTTAATCGGCATAAAGACGGCCGATTATTTACTTAATATCCGGCTATGATGATTGATTGTATAAACGGTTAGCACGTTTTTTGTTTGGTTGATTGTGGGGGTTTTTAAGAAAATTATTCAGAACACGCATAATGTATTCTCTTCGTAGCGATTCTATTAAGATTTTGACATACAAGTTTGTGGCAAACATAAACATAAGCGAAACTTTTTATTTTTTCTCTTTAATAAATTTATGTGCGAGTGGTAATGAACCGCATATGACAAAAATATACATCTCATTTAAACAATGTTGCAAAATAAAAACAGTTTTATTGGCATTGTCGGTGACTGTCAGGCCGATAAGCTATGCCAGCCAACTTGGGTTCCTCGTGTGACGTCACAAGCTAGCGAGTGCGTAACAGATGATTTGTAAAACAAAAATTGCTCGGCTGTTTCCGTGAAAGTAACATTTTGGTGCCAATTAAATAGCTATATCTCCCAATTCAGTGAATGAACGTGCGTCAAGTCTTCGTCGTGCATATGAAAAGTCCAACAAATTAACATTCACAATGGTAGTGTATAACATTCAAGTAAGCAAACAGATCTAGAGCATTCATAGTAAATTAAGCGATCTTTGTGTTAAAATTCACCGCTACGTGCGATACGCACATGTCACTTTTGCCATAAAATAGCGGTATATGTATGCTTTTAAATTTAAAGTTTTAGTTAACCTGACAGTACGTTTAGTCTAATTTGAAATCGCGATTACTTCATTTCTGCGTAAATGTATCTTTAAAGCAAATGTCCGGTCGTGTTCTTGTCTATAACGTAATTAAATAACGACAGTACGAGGGGTATTACAAAAATTCTGAATGTTTAAAAGAACTTTATTGCTTGAACCTGTCAATAAATTGATAACAGCTGTCTTTTTAAAATACTAAAGAATCATTTCAAGCTCAGAAAGTTATGTGCAAGATGAGTCAAGTATTTGATGAAAATTGACTCCGGTTGAAATCGCAAAACAGCTACTCAACAAATATAAAACGAGTAACCATAGACGTTTGAACGAGGTTGTCAGAGGTGATGAAACATAGATTTACTTATGGAACCGGACTTAAGAGAAAATAATAAAGTAAAAACGATCGGAGAGACCACAAATCGCTTGATACAGTCGGATTGATAGTAGAGTTTTATTCGTGCTATTTTTCGATGTAAAATGGCTGCAACCCATTATGGAATATTCATTGAGTGGCAGACGATTAAAAACCCGCCGTGCGGTTTAAAGTGCAGTTTTCCAGTATATGAACAAAAAAGTGAATATAAAGTGGCATTTAATAAATAGACATTCAGACTGAGAAAGTGTGTACAGGTGTACGAGGAGTACTTGGAGGGGTGGTGGAATACACTGACGTACTTTTAACCAATAAAGAACTTTGCAGCCCACTAGTATTCATAAATTTAAATATCCATCAAAGGAATCCCCTATTGCGGAAACTCAAACACGGTGGGTATCATACTTTTTAATATTCGTTTAATTTTTCAAAGTAAAATGATAGAAGAAGGAATGCCATATATCAGCCAAAAACGGTAGACGCCAAGTTTAAAGTTCATATGGATTCAGTTTCCAGTGATATGCCTATGTTTTTTGGTTATTTGTTTTGTTTCTTGTTTGTGCAATGGCCACGAGTAAAAAGTGTATCGCCACACCAGAGAGACATAGCAGAATGTTCTATGAGGAACCTCAGACATCTCATATGTCATATTTCATAGCTATCACAAATATATTTCGGCATAATGATTTTTTTTTTTTTGTTCTTGTTTTTTGTGTTGCTTGCACTAAATGTAATGCAATATTGCTTATTTTTGTCTCTCCTGCAAAGCATAGGATGAAACGGGCGTTGTTCATGCTTTGGATAAATTTCAAACTCTCCCTATTTTTGGCATAGTATCGATTCTCTGTTACCAAATATATTTTGTATTACTAATAATAGTATCAAATTTGATGGCATTATTAGAATTACTACAAAATTACAGAGCCAATGGCCATCCATGTTAATTTAACACAAGAGGCAACTCATATTTATATCAATGATTAGACCTTATATCAGTTATCTTTCTAAAGATCGATGGACATAATCCCCTCTGTAGAAGAAAATGAAGCTGGTTGAAATCCCTTCACCAAGATGCTTACAGATCCAAGTCTCGGAGGCGATAATCCTTCATTAACAAAATGTCGGGGTTATCTCCTTTATACCATCATAGCAATACATTTTGCTATCTTGCACCGTACTGAATTGTTTATTAATAACAGGTGCATTTATATTAAATAATAATAATAATAATAATAATAATAATAATAATAATAATAAAGTGATTGTTTTAAACAAAAGAGTCGCATAATTCGTCGATTTCGATGAAGGCGCGGTGTATATTCTTCCAAAGCAAGCAGATAAAACAGATTAGTTGCAGTGACTCTGTCAAAAAGTAAGCACTTTTTAATCTGTTCCACATGGTATGGGAAAAGTGAGATGATCTTGATTCTGCGGCAGTTCTTGAGATCAGCCAGAAAATGGAATCAGGCCTTTAATTTTGGTGCTAGGGTTGATATAAGGACAAACTTCTAATCAAAGAACGGAACTTTTCAAGATTGCTTCATGGTGAGATGAGAATGAGACAACTGCATAAGGATTAAAAACAAAACAAAATATATTGTCGAAAATGAGAACCAACAGTTCATTAAGCCAGGTATGAAATGGTCTGGCATTAGAGTGGTCCATCTGTCACAAGGATGCTTAAAACGGTATGTAACCACTTTCACAAGGATGCTAAAATTGTCAGAAGGTTAAACTTATTCTGCAACTTCGACAAAAGAGAATGGAAATTATAGATTGTCAACTAGCAATAAGCTGTACACATTGAATCTGACATAATCACAGAGCATTAAAACGAGTTTGAAAATGTACTGCTTTTCAGACATATTGGATTATTGATAATGCCCAATGTTAGAAGATTACATAATTTAAATAAAGCAACGTGCAGGAGATAGCTCTGCATATTGAAAGTATTTTTGCATAAACAACTACAGGTATAACGGTACCAATTGCGCAAGTCCAGGTGGGTGGAGCTTAAGGTGTAGGAACATTGTATTCAGAAATAAACAACAACACTAGCTGTGATTGGTGCGTTATGTAAGAGTTGTACTTTCTGTTAGGCTTAAAAAAAAGTTGAGCCTCTTGACAACATGTGAGATTATGTTAATTCCTATCTAGATCATATTTTGTATTTTATATGATTTTTTTGAAAATGTGGTACACATGACTGAAAATGTGTCTGTTGTGACTAGATAACTCATACCCCTGTCTAGTTCCAGCAGAGTTATCTCTCTTAAATGCAATGGAGTACCTGGTTCTGTCATTGCCAAATTGACAATCTAACACTGTTCTCTAGAAAAGTGTGTGACATGCATGCTCAGTTAGGATAGAAAATATATTTATTTCCCCAAACATTAGCATTAAGGTCTATGGAAAAACAATTGGTACCGTGATACCTACAAACAAGACGCTAAACGCCATTTTGACAAAACAGTTTTCGCCATGTTGACAAAACAGTTTCCGATACTGACCATTATTGTAGATTTATAGACGTTGAAATACAAGAAAAATCAATCTGAGAGAAATTATCAAACATGATGGTTTGGATGTATCGGAAACAAGGAAGGCAGTATACGTTGCAGTGTGAGGACACTATTTACATTATGGTATTTTACGACAAGTTCCAAACGTTTGAATGCGTGAAGGAATTTTTCGAGGTAAAAAATTAGGGACGGTCTGAGTCAGGCTGAGATAGGCTGGACTGACATTAAACAGGTGTGATACTATTGTTTTGCTAGAAAGAAAAAAAACAAACTACGAAATAAGCGCGTAACTGAAAATAGTTTGCTACACACAGGAATAACAGCTACTTTTCAGTCTTTAGTTAGGACGAAGTTTTGCTGTTTGGAAGCGTATTTCGTGCCTAAATGAGTATGGATGACTGGAATTGGGTGACGCATGCGCAGTTACGCCAACTCGCAACAAATCACCGTATACCTTACCCCGTAAAAGACTGATAATAAGGTGTCATATGTCGATAAGTCTGTCTGCAACAGAATGTACCTTTTATGTATGCTATGCAGATGGATGGACATGTAGAAAACAATGTATGCATGAATGTAAAACGAAAATTCCATTTTAGATAACGCAGATGAATGAGTGACTGCATAAATCTAAAATTTAATTGTAGGTTTCAGCACCATTCTAATTTTAAGATGATATTAAATAAAAGCTAACGATTGCACGAATAGAAGATGATAAAACATTGTTTGATAATGTTTTTAAACAATATTCCATAATTATTTTTTACCTCAATGTTATTTTTTCGTTAACGTTGGTTCCTTGTACCTTTCTCTGCAAAAGGTATCTTCATAACAGTTTGATAATGATTTAAATGTAAGTCATAAGATTAGCTTAAATTATTTATTTTGTTAAAGCTAATCTTATGACCTACTTTGAGCTAATCTTATGACCACTTCACCAAACCATTCCCTGGACAACAAAATGCCACAAATATCCGCGTTCTGCAACTTTATGCACAACTAATTATTTCCACTTCTAGGTTCTTCTTCTTCTTCTTCTTGAAGAATGTACCTAATACTCGGCAGCTTAGTTTCAAAGATCTAATTGTCATATACATCCGCAATATATGCCAAAAGACAGTTTGAATCTATGATTACCTTCCGGAAAACCCGCGATAGGGATTACGGTAAATATAAGAATTCATTTAATATTGGTTATAAAAAGGAAATTATCACAATGGATGATATAGACATCAGGCAGCGATAAAACAATTTTCACATGAGCTCAGAATTAATGCTTACAAGAACCATCATACAAATTTTAAACTTAAATAGAAGGAATATAGTTGTAATTTGTTTGGTTTTGCCTCATGATAAATTTCCTTGATACATGATATCCGTACTCTAACGGTATACAAAAGATATTGGAAGAAATAAACATTACCGGTGTACCGTTGCACTATAAGACTAGTTCAGCTGCAAACAACATATAGATCCTGATCTGCCGTCACATAATACGCAGGCAGATCAAGGTCGATCTTATCTGTGCTACTAATTACTCGTTCCAAACTGCATCAACCCAAATCTGTCAGAACATTAAACAACTGCTGATCTGAATCTGTGCATTTGGACTCTACTTATAAACGAGTACAAATGGTAATTGAAACACGGCGTTTTAATTCCTTTAGTCGCCAGAACTAGTAACTCATTCATATTGGCTCGTTTCCAAAGACTTATTTTTAAAACAGACAACAAGCATTATTATCATTTTATATGCTAAATAATAATTATTTAATTACTACCGAGCGATTTCCCAGGGGAAGGCCGGGGGTAGGGGTGGACGAGAGGCAAGACATGACATTGTCAACGATTTCTAGGGCCGCCAGTAAAACCATTCCATCCCCTGGATGACTGGTAAGCAGAGTTTGCACAGTGAATGGAACATAATTATCTTACGAAATGTGCAACGCTGCTTCTTGTATGCATGGTCCAAACGGTCATAGGGGCCTATGTTTAGTGGTAACAATGCTACACAAGTGAGAAGAATGTCGTGCATTTTTGTATTTGTATTACAAAAAAAAATCATCCACCAAAACTTTAGTAGCCTTAATTCAAAGCCTCAATTTAAGATTTCTGTTTTGAATCGACTTTTAAGCCCTAATATACGCAGTCATAACGATTTTAAACAAAATGTAAAAATGGTCGCAATTTTTAGCATTAAATTTCCACTACCTCTTAATAATCGTCCTTAGGATGTTTTTTTTCAAAACAAATGACCCGACAGCCACGAATGTAACTTTTCGGTTCATTTCCTGTAACCCGTCTGCTTGTGCCATATTTGATAGCTCATTGTACAGTGCCAGCAAACGATATGAGAGAAATACTAAGTTCTATTAACAAGCTGAATTTTATTTCATAGCCAAATTATTCATTTCGGACAAATAGGTGGGTTTGAGTCATAGTGGTCCCATTTGGAGATAATATCATACAATTTCTGCCCAGGGCATTCTGTAGTATTTCGGACATCTTTGTGACCATACAACTTATAGTTAGCAGAGATTTTGCCTTCCGCCACGCCCAACTCCAAGAGGTTCCGTATGGCATCTAACGCCCTGGGATCAGGTTCTACGCTGGTGAAGTCACCCATCAGTGACAAACCAATGGCTACATTATTCCATCCAGCGGTATGAGCTCCTACCCGATTCCAGCCCCTGGCTTCGTAGACGCAACCGTTCTCTCCGATGAGGTAGTTGTACGCTATATCGTCCCAGCCTGAAATGGATGTAGACCATGATGACGCTGCTCTCTCTCTCTCTCTCTCTCTCTCTCTCTCTCTCTCTCTCTCTCTCTCTCTCTCTCTCTCTCTCTCAAAAGAAATTGATTTGAACCAACCACATGAGGATGAAACTTTCAAGAACTGGAGTTAGAAATAACTTTCCACACTAGTCCGTTGTGTAGTTTACTTGTATTATTTAAATACCCGTATTATGTCAGAGTCTCCCCCAACGTAGCAGAACTAATTGGTAGTTAGTATATTGTAAATCCATTACAAAGATATTGTTACAAGCCAGGGGTCTTTGCTTGACCGAGCGGTGTCAAAACCCTGGCGCGATTCCCGCTAGAAGTCATAAGTTTACCCCAAATTTCCAAAGACTTCTATACAACTTCAGTTGTAAGTTAGAAAGCCCGACGTGTCCATTCTATACATAAATTTTACTCTAATCAATGCAAGACCACATTATTCACAACTTGCCAAATATCTATCAACCGCACATCTGCATAGTTTCTCTTCATCAACTTTCCGTACCGTCAGCAGTTCACGCCATAGAAACTCTACAACTATCCCCTAACACAGGGAACTATTTTAACTACGCCACCTTAGGCCAGTCAATCTATGGTTCCAAGGCACATCACGCCAGTACAACTGCATCACATTTGCCACCATGGCGACATAAACGGTATCTGCCGAGTCCCTTCTTGTTTATTCCATTGTGTAATTTACCGGTTTCCTACCGTAAATACTGCCACTGCAGTCACAACACCAAGGTACACTACTAGATTTTATTAAAGACTACATTATGACAGGGACAGTCATGCGGTTTGGGTCGAATTCGCTACTCATTGACCATGGCATCATGGAAACTCACTAACACTTTCTCTCCGTGACGTTTGCTCCTAATGGCTAATTATTTCGGGCTACGGAATATTTCTATTGCACCGAATTCCAATAATCAAACCAGTAAAATCACACAAATCTAAGAATTCCTTAAACGGGGCGCTATAACCAAATGCGCATCTCCAAAATTTATTACAATATGATGAGCGGAGTTCTGGTGGAGACTGACTCTGGAAAAGAGTTCTTCAACCGAGGACATTATTTTGCAAGATTCCATCACAAACCGCTTACAGGACGTTTTAGTCACATGTTCAATTCCAGGTTATACTAAAAGATACACCTTACCTCTATCATCCATGTGGAAGTTTTGGATTCTCCTCAGTTCCTGACAGCAAGACTCGTGGTCCTGACACCTGGACATGGCAGTGTGGTGGATGAACACGATGCTGACTGGTGTGGCCATGTACTCTGTACTCCGCGTATCGCGTGCGCCCCATTCCGCACGGGTCATCAGGTTAAGAGTTTTCAAGCTTGGAGGGACTGCTGGAATGAGAAAGGCTGCATTACATTTGGAGTAGTTATGGTAAAACATGTCAATAGAAAAGATAATATTTTTAGCACTTCTGTCAAACATTTTTAACTATTTACTCTAACGTGGGTACGTGAGAAAGCCTGCCAGTAGCTTCTCGTGGGTCGGTGGTTCTTCCCGGGATTTTCCAGGGTTCTTCCTCCACCATTAATACTGGCCGCCATGTATAGCCTATCTTGTGCTGAAAAATGGCGTTAAACCCTATAACAACAACAACAACAACAACAACAACAACTATTTACTATTACATTACTACTGGGTCTCCAAGTGGCCTAGTGGTCTTAAGGGCTTACCGTTACGGATCACTGCCATCTCACCTCTGTCTGCGTGGGTTCGAGTCTCGGGTTCGGCCAATGTGGGTATATGAGAAAGCTTGCCAGTGACTTCTCGTGGGTCGGTGGTTCTTTCCGGAATTTTCCCGGGTTCTTCCTCCACCATTTATACTGGCCGCCATGTATGGCCTATCTTGTGCTGAAAAATGGCGTTAAACCCTACAACAACAACAACAACAACAACATTACCGTTTTACCTATTTGTTATTTAAAAAAGAGTAATAGTCATATATATTTTCAATACCGGAAGTACATGGTAAATGTTCCTTGTTTCGTTGACTGAATTTGGTGCCACAAGCGCGCATCCGATGTTGGCACAATTTGCAGGTATGTATTTACTGAGTTTGTCTCAACATATGACTGTTCAGAATTGTTGATGCGTATGTATTTTGAGGCAGCACACACAAAAGATCATGCAATTCGTTTTACTATCATGATGAAGTTTGTCACTATCAAATTCACCCATGACCAGCGTGAAGAACAACTATTTTGGTAGCCACAATATTAGTTCTGTTACACAAACCGCTCTTTAGAGTGTGAGAAACTGAAAGAAAAAACCCCAAGGGATTTAAAGGTTCTTTGAATAATACCTAGATTTACAAGGTCTTTTTCAAATAGCTAGGATAACCATTGAGGAAATTCTGGAAAATTCATTTTCTTTAAGATTCTAACCCTATGCAAAATATGAAACTGTAGAGCGCCACCTAAATGGTAAAAAATGTATCTGACACATATTTGATTTAAAAGATTACACCGTACGGCCAAATTATTTTATCATTTTTATTTATCTTTAATTTTTGTGCAGTTTGTTCCACCAAAAATAGGCAAACTTAAACCAACGCCAAATATATGTGACATGCAGTATAACTTTATTGCTATCTACTTGGTATTAAAAAGCATATTTTCCACCTAAATATTCACCTTTGAAAGGAATGCTTTATATCAATCTGGAATTTTATTACTGTACCAATAAAAAGTAAAAGCACTCTAATGATGAAAATACACATTTCCATGACAAAAGTAACGCTGGTTAGTATTAGAATATTCAATACAGCCCGTATACCAGGACATGGAAAATTGTTTATAGGACATGTATAGTAATGATCTCTCTCTTTATATATATATATATATATATATATATATATATATATATATATATATATATATATATATATATATATCACAGGCTTGTGAGTATGTGTATATATTTGTGTGTAGGACACACCGATCTCGTCGCCTCTGAGAAAAGTATATTTTTATCACAAAAAAAAAAATGAAATAAAAATTAATAGTAGTAGCGCCAACTTAACATTGAACATACTGCGTCACAAGAACAGACGAGTTGAAATATTCTTTTATTTTCAAATATGGTCGCCAAGATTTTATTACCGAAAGTAGGTTATATTTCACATCTTACATACCGTATATATTCGCTTATAAAAATCAAGTCTAACTGCAAACTACATAGACCCATATTTGCCGTCGCATAATGCGCCGGCAAATCTAGGTCTGTGCAGTTTGATAAGAGTAATCAGACGAACAAACAACATTGACACTGATCTGCAGGCGCATTATGCTACGGCAGATCAGGATCTTCGTTGTTTGCCGTTAGACTCGACTTATAAGCGAGTACAAATGGTAAGTTGTGTCACATTACTGGTAAAACGCAATGTTATTTCACAAATCGTTTCAGCATAATTTTAATTACATCAAACGGAGCAAGCTTTTACCTTGAAATCTAAACTATCATCAGTACACATTTTGATCGATGTTGCAACTTCGAGAGAAACTGGCAACGAAAAAATGTTCCTACTACAATTTGTCATATTTTTTTGGCAAAACCTGAAGAAGTGTGATGAAGGTAGCACTTCAAAAGTACCATACATCAATTCTCAAAACACTTCTTCTAACAGACACTAGTGGAGGGGGACGATATTTATGCATGAATCTTTTCTTTTCGCAAGTATGAGGAATCCAAAAATAATTTGTTTTTGATAAAATTTCATACTGATACCCAAGTGTAGCTTTGAAATCTGAAAGTTTACTTAAATTTAATACATCTTGGTAGTTTTAATGCGTATGCTAGACAAACGACGTTGATAATACCAATTTTTGGGGTTTTTGTTGTTCTTGTCGTTGTTTTTGTTGTTTGTTGTTGTTTTCTTTTTCTTTCTGGTCATCAGAGATTAACTATATGCACTCGCTTATAAGCCGATTCCAGCTGCAAACTGCACAGACCCAGATCTGTCGTCGCATGATGCTGGTCCTGTGCAATTTGATAGGGGTAATCAGAAGAACAAAGAAAATAGATTTTGATCTGTGGGCGCATTATGAAACGGCAGATCAGGATCTTTGGGGGGGGTTGCAGTTTGACTTGACTTATCAGCGGTTACATACGGTGTGTTATTAATTGTTAATTTTCTTTATTCCATTAAAATGTTCGATTATCACATTTGCATGATAGCATATAATTACTTGTTTTTATCTTGACATAATTTATGTAATATTTATGCATTTAGGTTGCAGGGGATAGTTTCGTACTTAACGCTGTGATGCGACTTTTCCGGATATTATTTGTAAGAGTTAAAGATATACACATATTTGTGAATTAGCGTGATTCGGGCTTGTGTTGTTCATGAAACTGATGTGAGCTATGTACATCTCCCGTAGCTACTTCATAGTATATAGGCAACGAAATACCAATAGTTGGCTAGGAAGCAGGGCTATTCACCAATAGGAGTAGACACGTAGGTTACAGAACAGCAGAATATCTTTAAAAACGGTATAACTATTTTCATTTGCATCAAGATGTCTAGTACATGGTGCTTTTAAAATATATCACACAGGGAAAGCGCTTTCACTTACACAGCGAACATCTTGTTGTGTCTTAAACGACCTCGACATGAAAAATGAATGTGTAAATTCTGGGCTGGGTGCATGAACATCTTTTGTTATGAGCTTCCACTGAGTTGTTAGGTTTGGTGAATGATATTTTTATGTTTTTATTTATTATAGCTATCCCAAAAAATCTGTTTGACCAAATTTTTTTTAATGAATTTTTGAAGTAGGTATAATGATACGGCACAAAATTTGTGCAGAGAAACTGCCCCTTGCACCATTAGTAATTTATTTTTTCACCAGGAAAACTAACTCCGATATCGGAAGAAAGAAGTTCTTCTGAATTGTTTCCCTTCGATAATTAAATTTTGAAAAGTTCACGGCCCCTGTAATATCAGTGATCGAAAGATAGCGGGGTGGGTGGGAGTGGATATCATTGTTTTCCCCCTGTTATCAGAGAACTATTATTACCTTGTTATCATTAGCCGACAGAATATAGACTTTCGAAGTTGCTGTTTATTTTCTCATGCAATTCCAGGAACTATCACTTATTTCACGCATGTTTAATACATTTGTATTTGTGTAGCACGTTGTCTTTTGTCCAAGTCTGTCAACTTCTCTACCTTTTTGTTGCAAATATCATTCTCTCCCCACAAGAAAAACGGAATAAATTCATTAGTAACTGCAATGCTTGCCTATTCCTTCACTTGCTTTGCTTAGAGTCTGTTATTTAAATAGCTAACTTCTATAGATCTTGATAGAACGTTACCTGCTGGAAAACAATCTCTATTTGCCGAACACTTCCCTTTCAATTTTGAAAGTTAACATAATACTGGGGAATAACACAAATGCACTTGCCACTTCTAACAACTCAGGAACCGTGTACAGTGTATATACATACTTCAGTTGAATGAATTAGATATAGACAGAATAGTTTCTAATACTGATTTACCTGCTAAGCTTAAAAAGAGCTAACAACAGTAAATGGACTCAGCTCCAGTTCTAACAAGAATCATCTAAAATTACACAGACATTATATAATACAAATATCCTTAGTTCTGCACATAACTGAAACGAATGTTATATAGATAAATAACTACTAAACGATGCGTGTGACTCCACTTTGTCTTTCTCCGAACGCGAGTGTATGAGAATGTGTTTGTGTAAGTGCGTGTGTCCAAGCGAGCACACGCAACTTCGATTTGCTTTTTCTCCAAGATTTTGTCCGAATTTAAAAAGCATTAATCGTGAATTTTAAATTACCCCTATAATTTGGTACCAAATACGCAGAACGACTCCAGTAATCGGAATGCTAAAGTTGTATTCAAATGGCATTGAGAATAGTAAACTGGTGCATATACAAAAACGTTTTTATGAAAACGTCCTGAAAAATTTAATAAAGAGAGCTCCTTTTATAAATGCTCCAGTAGTCTGAAACTGTTTTACGCGGATATTGGCCGTACAGTCACCCCCAGTCACTCTCGAGAGCTCGAGGATTTCATAACGTAGATAATAGTTTTAAGTTGGTATAACCTTGAAGGGTGTGACGAACCCTCATAATCTCAAGCTACTATCGTTTGTGTCAAAATTTCTGTAATAGTAAAAAATAAAGCCTTCAAGGGAATGGATAATTTTTTTTTTTTAATAAAAGTACATAAAATGTTAAAGACAAATTCCTGAAATAGATATTTACCGGAAATCAGCTGGCAGATTGGATTCAGCACACCCCTGCAAGAAAACCCCATTTGCCAAAAAGGCGGTAGTTCTAACATGATAATCTAAAAAAAATTAAATGTCAAGTTAGACAATGGTTGAAATTCCCTCATATAATAAATCATTTATTATACTATAAAATACTTTTAAAAATCTCTTGTAACCTGTGGGTTTTTCCCCACTTTTTTTATGTGATACTCCTAGAAACGATTAATTTTCTCTTAGATTCATACATATACGACATGACGAAATGGTTTTTCGCTTTCAAATACTTTCTGCACCGAGCGGTGTATATTTTTTATACAAAGTGTATTATTCTACCTTTCATTGACGAGAGCGATGACACGCAATTTGAAATTGCATCATGAACGCTGGTTGAAGAGGGATTTCTTCCGTTGTACGGACAGGGCCGACAAAAGCGGGGGGAGGGGGTAACCGGGCATGGGCGTCCGCAGGATTTTTTGCAGGGGGGGGGCAGGATTTTTTGCAGGGGGTCAGGATTTTTTGCGGGGGAGGGGGGTCAGTCAGTCACGGCCGGGAGAGTTAGTATAAGAAGCAGTCTGAAACTAAAGCTAATATTTATTAAGCGTTTTGAACAGAATCTTGTGACATATTTTCAGCTTTATTTGCATGATTAAACTTGTCTGAATATATATATATATATATATATATATATATATATATATATATATATATATTTGCAGTATGATTTCCAGGGGGGTCACGTGACCCCCCTTGACCCATGCTGCGGGCGCCTATGGAACTGGGGATATATCTAAGAGAAGCCCGGGTGTTTCTTACCCCAGGGCCCGTGATCGCTCTCTACGGCCCTGTGTACGGATCTGTAACAAAAATGGCACTCTTAGATCAGGGACAAATTACATCTTTAGGGGCCATTATAGATCTACAAATAAACCCTGAAAGCAGTCATCAAACTGTCCCTTATATTGTATAATTATTATAGCTATAACCGAGTAAGTATTAGACAGCTTAGACCTATATATGGTTTATTTAAGCACATGTAATGCTATCCACGGCAACCAGGGGACCACTGTTACACCTGAGGCCTGGGGCACATGCACAGTTTACGCATAAAAACTAATAGCAAAAACATTTGTAAATAGGGCCTAGGGGTATAGGTCGATGCACTCGACACGAAATTTGTTCAGCCGTTAGTGGACATGGTCAAGGTATATACTCTGTTAGAGGCTTACTGTCAGTTGACATCGTCGTGGTATATGGTATATACTCTGTGCGAGGCTCACTGACAGTGGACACGGTCAAGGTACATACTTTGCTTGAGGCTCACTGTCAGCCGAGACGGGCGAGGTATATACTCTGTTAGAGGCTCATTCTTCGGGAGGTAGACACGAGTCAAGTATGTGTCGTATACGCCATCCTCCTATTTGCGATTTCTTCTTTATGAAGAATGACTTTCTCCAATGAGGAGTTCGATGTGGAGTTTTTATTCCACCTAATTTGCCAGGGATAGAGAACATGCGGATATAAATAATATTTGAAGCCCATATGTTGAATTTTCCGTTCGGAAGCAAGTGACTGCATGGCAGCTTTGGCTGCTTTATCCACCCTTTCAAAAAGAACTCAATTCCAATGTGTTTATGCAGTCAATAATAGTACAGAATTCCTATCTCTACATTGTACAAATGAATCGTACTTTGGTAAGATTTGAGATTTTAACGGGTTGTCAAAAATAAGGATTTTGTAATGCTTTCATCTGTCAAAGACGTCGAGATTTGTGTTTCGAGAGAATTCCATGTAGATCAAACATTCGATATCACTAATTTCTGCAGTAATAATGGAGGCTTTTCTCGGCAACCGGCTTGATATAGTGCCATGGGGTGTTAAAACGTCAGTTTCAACCTTCTCTCCATATTTCGAAATGTCAGAATAGAGGGTGGTATGACCACGATAGAGTGCTCTGACTATTTATTTTACCCTGAAACACGAGCGGACTGGTCGAAGACTTTTTGAGTTGGCAAAAATCCTATAATTTTGCAGCATTGGTATGAGTAAAATTCGCTGCCTCTGGATGAAGACGAAATCGTCCGTCAACAGGTGAAATTAAAATTAGCGTCTGAATGTAAAAAGTTCGGTATTTGGGCCTAAAGACGACATCATATCCAGGATTACATAGATTAAACGATATTTTGACAGTATTCTAATAAGACAGGTTTGTTCTGTGTTTGTGATAAAGTGATGGTTGATTTACCTCAACATAGTGATTTTCTGAAGGGGAAATTCTAAATGTTCCCAGACAGAGTCTAAATCCCTGATTATGCATCGGATCAAGCATCCGCAGGTAAGATTTGCAAGTTGATCCATATACAGTCGAGCCATAGTCAAGTTTAGATCTTACCAAACTCCTGTAGAACAGGTGTAAGACCTTCGATCTGCTCCCCAATATTTGTTTGCAACAGGTCATGTTTAATCCAGGGCTATTTGACATTTATCCCTGAAATATCTAATATGCCGGAGGGAAGTTAGTTAACGGCATAAAATATCAGTAAAATTTGGTCGTCTCCTTAAAAAGAATGAAAGAAGCGTCAATACAGAGTTTGGGGTCATCATTAATTTCATAAAGTCTTATAATTTATGATTCAGAAAAATTAAACCTATTCAGTCTACATTAAACCATACCAGCTTATGTTGACAACACACACACACACACACACACACAGAGCAAATTTTTTAAAAGTTTTACCTTTAGTAAAAATTGTATGTCCAGACATATATTTAGAATTTATTGTGTCTACGGTATGTCGTACATAAGATATATAAAAACATTTGGGCTTTTGGGTGGTATGTTTTATCAATTAAATTCAGTTTACTTTATTAAATGTTTTCCTTTAAAACTTCCAAAAATACAACAAGCGATAAATACCGGGAGTGGGCGACTTTTTAGTCGTTTCAAAGCTACGGCTAAAATCATAATTTTCTTCGGGATTACAGGTACTCTTTGCCTACTATCCTAATCTTGAAAACAACAATTTAAAAGATGTAACTCTCTTTAAAAAAAAACACAAACATTTTGGTTCATTTATTACATGTTACCTTGACAACGTGTACCAAAATAGCCTCCGTTTCCCTTTATAGCTCATCCAATAAGCAGAACAGAAGACAATATAATTTTGAACCATCAATAGCGTACTAACGGGGGGGGGGGGCGGACGGGGTAGTTGCCCCGGGCACCAGAGGTCTTGGGATGCCAAAACAGCTGATACAAATTAAATTGCAGGAAAATCATTGGCGGGGCCATCATCGTCGCCCCAGGCGCCATTTATCCTTAGTACACCACCTTGAACTCTTCCTTTGGCATTACAGTTGCAATGCTGTTTAATAATTCCTTCTCCTAAATCAAATGATATGAATTAAAATCTGATTTGATTTTGTTAGCAGCAATTCTTTCATTTAAAAAAATGCAGTAATACTGAATTTTTCGCACATTTCTTACTGAATATTCACACATGCGCGCGCGTTTATGTATGTGTGTTTGTGTATGCGTGCCCATTCAAACTTTGCTGTTTTGAGTTCACCTTATAATACGTTTTGTGAAAATAATATAATGTATAATGCTTTTGAAAATAAAAAACAATAACGTATCTCCATCGACACTCTAGGTGAGTCAATTGAAAGAGAGTGTACACATATACTCTGACAAAACCCGATCTATTGTCGTCTTTTAAAAGTCTCAAATGATTCGCTAGCATTCATGATATTCGTCGAAAGTACCACACACACACACACACACACACACACACACACACACACACACACACACATATATATATAATCAATTTCTGTTGAAGTAATTGTATATCGAAATGTAATGAATAAAAAGTTCGCGTATAACGTGTATAAGACTGTACCCACAAGAATACACATCGTAGAATTGATATTTATAATTCCATACAGTCTTTTTTAAGCCCGTGTGTTTTGTTTTAGTCGATAAAGTGTTTCATTCAAGCGCAGATATTAAACGATAGCCTATATTTAAAAAAAAGAAAAGATAGACAGTCTCTGGCATTTAGTGTTTCTTTTAATTATTTTTATCTAGCATTGGTGCACATTTTCAGCATCTTATACACTATACAGCAAAGAGAAGGGGAGGGGTAAGTGTGGTGTAAATGTGTCACTATGAGAGTACACGTGAACGATTTGGAGAGGATGTTGTTTTTGACAAACAGACGGCTAACAGAATGATACGCATTAAAACTGTTACAGGCATATAGAAAAGGAAGAACATGAATTGAAAACGCTTGAAATAAATGTTTTGAGTTCATCAAGACAGAGTGGAGACAGACGCAACGAAAAGGTTATGCCCGTATTATTTACAATTATGAAGAATATGCTGTTGTTCACGGTAATCACTGAACCCACAGAGTCTGTGTCTTTATCACGCTGTTTATGAGAGTTACTATCTTGGGGATTCTTGTTATCTTGTATGGACTGAAAAGGGTAAGAACTACTACCTCTCTTACACAACATCCGAGTCACACGATTCCTGAAAACCTGCATGTATTGAGCTGAAGGCGGGGAACTAAATTAATTTACCCGAATACGATGTAACATACGCTAATTAACGTCTAATGAAACCAGTCTGACAGGATTCTGGACTCGAACCAGTTTTGTTAAATTTTAGTGAAGTGGACGGGCTTTCGGCTCAAAATGCATCAAAAATTGTAGGTGCTGTGTTATCAATCCCGGCCAATGACTACTCCAGATCCAATGTCTGCAATGTTGTGTAAGGACCCTCACGATTTAATCAATTATGGCCAGAGACTACTCCAGCTAAAATGTCTGCAGTGCTGTGTACGGATCCCCACGATAAAAAAAATAAAAATTCTGGCCAATGACTACTCCAAATCCAAAGTCTGCAGCGTTGTGTAATGACCCTAGCGGTCGTATAAATTCTGGCCAATGTTATCATATTTAAAATCAGATCTCCACTGTTCTGTCTGGTTCAAATCATATCTCCGCTGTCCTACGTGATCTGATAGTGACCGTTTAAGGGTCATGTTCTGATGACCTATGTTATTATTAATTTTATCAACCAATCAGATGAAGTCTTATATTTTTGCATTTGGGAGATTGAGCAGTGAGGCTGAAGAACATCAATGTGTGCCGAACGATCTGATTCACTTTCACATTTTTGAAAGCTGCATTTCCACTGGCTATTTGAAAGGTCACCAGAACATAACCCCTAAGTGGTCGCTGTCAGACCTTCACGTAGGGCAGTGAACTGATTTTAATCAGACTAGACCATGACTATTCCAGTCCAAAGTCTACAGTGCTGTGTATGGACCCTCGCGATCTTATAAATTTTCAATATATGTATACCCACCCACCCCCAAATAGGAGCGCGAAACAACCGGAACGTCTCCTGATGTAAGTTTTTGAAAATGCAGTAGCTTCCGTGGGCATCGTCCCACCCTTTGAACCCCTCGGTGTGGATTCCATTAACCTGCCCCTCGTCAATTTATTTACGCCCCTCCTAAACGATATTTCCGAATCCGCCCCTGATCGCATTCTATAAATACTTTTATAGCCCCTACACTCTAATCAAATCAATACTTATACGTGTACACTTTCCGGTCTGGTAGATATGTCTACATACATGTATATACTTACCTCACCGGCTTCAAGGTGTACAGGAATGTTAGGAAGACACGTCAGTTTAATTTTACAGAATAAAATATACATGTATTTGGGCAGAATTAGCAATAATTGTAAACACGCTTTCCAGACGATTTATGATATTAAGGTATAAGGCTGATTAAAGATCATTCGTACAGTCTAGTATGTAGTAAATCATGTATACGACAAATTCAAGTGTGATTGATTCTCTCTCTCTCTCTCTCTCTCTCTCTCTCTCTCTCTCTCTCTCTCTCACACACACACACACACACACACATACATACATACATACATACATACATTCAGATGTACACACACTCAGACGTATACACACAGGTAGAAAAAGATAATGCATCATATTCTCACCCTGTCCGGTCCATGGTTCTCTCCCTGACATATCCTCGACGTACTTATTTATCCTTGTTCCTTACATATATAGTTTTGAGCTCTCTTAAGCCGGTATGCTCCAAACGTTTACCTTGTGACTTTTAGACAGTCCAGGGCTACTGCCAAATATAGACTCTAGCCATAATATTTTGGGTGACTCGCACTACAGCAACACTCGAATGTACAAGGGGTACTAGGTGCAATATCGGTTGTGTCACGATACACTCCGTATAGAGGAATGACCTCAGTTCCTATCTTAGACCATTTTATCTCGTTCTATAAATCATTCTTACGGCGGAAATCCCCACGACGTATAGACCCACATATAGCATATTGTTTAGGCGTATAGATCCATATATAACGTACTGTTTAGGCAGTGCTGAACAAATTTGATCTTCTGTATCACGTCGGTGTCTTTTCAGCCAAACTACAATGCCCTTAACGTGCATGTCTTATAATAACGCCAAACGCTTAGAGCCATACGTGTAAAACACTATAACGATGTGGCTATATTGTATAATGTTGTGTTTAATCATACGGGCATTCATATAGCTCAAAATAGGATAATAAGATGAATAACGCCTCTCCTCGAAATCCGGATACGCACACAACGGTTAAGAGCAATACAAAAATATAAGCGAATAAGGAAATATTTAATATTTTCAAGTACACATGATACAAAAATCGAGAAAAGTTTGATATTCTAATAAAGACAAGGATAAAAATGACCATTAGTTTACATATGCATGATGATCGGGGACAAAATGTCCCCTTATCTGCTTGGTCTGTTGGTGTGTGAATGGCAAAATGTATGAGATATGAAGGGTATTGTGGAAAAATTAAAATAATTAAATAACTGCATACATTTGTGCATTTTGTAACCATAGTGTCATAATAGGTAGCTTAAACATCGTCTGCGTTCATTAGAAAATTTAAATACTTAATTGCTTTCTGTATAGTAATAACAAATCTCTCACTGTTGCAATTTTTTAAACACATTTTTTATCTTCATGGTCAGGTAAAGTGCTGAAATGACTAGTCACGTGACCATATTACCCAGTGCGTGAAAGAGCTAACAGACCACTTGCCAAACCATCACTAGCCAAGTGTGAATAATAAAGTCAATATGAATACGTTGCTGTAGTAAAAGAAATATCCCATAATCGTTCAAGTTTGGTGACCTTTGCTATGCTCGATCCATTTATTGTCAGTTGATAAAGCGGATCAAGCCATGCATTGTGTTTGAAAGGTATCATTAGTAACAACATGTTACGAATATCCTTTCATTTTTGGCGATATGAAAGCCATGATTTATTTGGTAAGGAGAAAGGTGACTAGAACACCGACATCGTATCTGTGCCGGTTGATTTTAACCAGTTTGGTGTGTGTGTGTGTGTGTGTGTGTGTGTGTGTTTTATTTGGAGTTTTAACATAGCTTTAACAATTTTTCAGTCATATCGCTACGATGTCTGCAGTGTTGCAGTTTATAGTGATATCTAGCACTGGGGCATCATGCCACAGACATATAGCATCATGTCCCAGCGAGTGACATTATCCTGACACCAGGCCGACCAGTCCTAACACTAACCTCTTAATGCTGAACGCCAAGCGATGCAACTGCTAGTATCATTTTTATGTCTTTGGTATGGCTTGACCAGGGTTCGAACCCGCTACCTCCCGCATCCGAGGCCGACGCTCTAACCACTTAGGGCACTGGAGCGGTCGAGAGACAGAAAGAAATGTGTATAGTCTGTTTGGTGTACTTGATGGGTCATCTTCATCCTTGAACGAACTCTTGAACAATATTTTAAAATAATTTTTAAGATGTGGTTTGCATTTTCTCCTAATGCTGCAAAGTCAAGCACTTTGGAGGAATGAGGACACATGTATTGCTCAGTAGATTTAAACAGCATGAATGCAGGATATGACTGACTCATGCCCAGTGCCAGATTAAGGTGTGGGTGCAGTGGGCACGTGCCCCGAGTCCCCCGAATCATGCCCCACCCCAACCCCTGCTGTCATGGATAAAATCACAAGCGTTTAAATAACTATATATACGTATAAACAGTCTAATACTTAATCTAATATGGCTGTAATAATTGTACACTTATGAATGACAGCTTATGTACAGCTTTAAGAATGTATTTGTAGATCTATAGCTTAAGTGCCCTGAGCCCCTCAAAACCTTAATCCGCCCCTGCTCCCACCTAAGGTTAAGCTGTCATGACGTGTATGAGACCTAATCCTTACACCGATTCACCTACAATGGTTACTATTATTAGAATTGGTATTTCTTGTTATTGGCTGGTTTTTTTTATGTATAGACAACCAGTTGAATTAATACATTTAAAAATGATAATAGCAAAGAACAATGCTTTTTAACCTGAAATTTAAAAATTGCATTATACATGTACCAGAGTTCTTTCTTATGACTGAATTCAAATGAAGATAAAATGTTTTAGATTGGTCTTGTACGTTTCATAATATTTCAGTTTTCTAGCACATCATTGTACATTTGAGAGACTATATGTGAGTGACGTCAGGTTGTCGTGACCCTATAAATTCTAGTATGTTACCTAAACACTAATATGATACTAAAACAACGAATGAATGATATTGCTCCCCATCCGTTTGACTTTTTATTTTAACATAAATTAAGAGGTAGTCCACAAGAAAAAAATATATAGTGCAGTTGCGGATCCGAGGAAGGGGAGTCATGTCCCCCCCCCCAAAAAAAAAAATGAGCGTGAAACTATCGGAATGCTTTTATTAGATGCTTTACAATATGCTTCGAGAAACGTTTTAAATGCATGAGCACGATGCATGCACACCAGAATGGATATTGAGGGTGGAATCGTCTTTTGTAAATATTCAGCTTAGTGTTCAAAAGAACAGACCATTCTCTTCGGGCTGTACGTTGGAATATAACTTTACATCAAACGTACCAACGGTGTCAATAAATATATAAGCGAAGAAAGATTACAAAATCATCGCTGCTTTTATTTTTTTTACAAATCAGTGATGATCAATGAAACTGCTACAGGCTTTTTTCACACTGATTTTTCCCAGCCATTTTGTTGGATGGGGGCCAGAGCCTTGTTTTGGACATCGGTTTAAGGGGAGGGTAGGCGGAACAATTGACGAAAAAGGGCTGCAATAAAAAAGCTGTTGTCTACGAGACACATCCATCAGCATGGTATCTTTTGCATCTATTAAGGTCTGTCGTCTAATGCAAGGTGACAACGGGCGATAGAGTGGCACCCAACAAAGCCCTGTCATCGCCCCATGAAATACGAGTTTCCGATAACAAACAATATAGCCGCTGATTACTTCATGAAAAGAAATTAAACGAAGAAATCAAAGTCTAATTTGCTTCTCAATGGACATATCAACTCGTCCTCTCCTTTTTAATCAAATTTGAGCGCCTTTACGGATAAAATTAGGAATATTTACCGCAAATAAATCCAATAAAATGGCCATTCCGCCGATGATTTCTTTGCTTAAAAGGCTATCAATTTGAATAAATGTCACTAGAATAAATTGGTACTGGAATCTGTGTTTCATTCTGGCAATTTAGAACAATATCTTTCTTTCGCACATAATCTTAAAGTTCAGGCTTGGTCCAAGCTTTCGAATGTTTTCTTTGTTTTCAAGGGAACAAGAAGGGTCGTGACGATAATTTCTTCTCAACCTATTGTCAACAACACTTCTTGCATAATACGCATTATGTTCAATTAATATATCGATAGCAAAAATGAGAAAATATTTGTAGCTGTCAATTTGAATGGTACACTTTGTTTATGCTACATGAAAACAATCAATTGCCGTAATGCCGTAATTTTGTGTGTTTGTATTAAATACTCGTTCTTTTATTTTTGACATCACATCTCATTTGTTTCTCTGTCTAAGCGAACGATATTTTCTTCGTTGCAAGTGATTGTGATTAATAATAATATCATGATTTAGTCTGCCCTGTGTACTGTGTATTCTCTCTCTCTCTCTCTCTCTCTCTCTCTCTCTCTCTCTCTCACACACACACACACACACACACACACACACACAATATTATGTATATTTATATTTTTTGTAACGCCTGGTACATGATTTTGTTTAATTTTTGTAATTTTTATCAATTGCTGTAAGCTGTAGTGATTATATATAGCTGGATTTCGTAGGTGAATAGGGTCTATTCTGAGATATTAAAGAAAGCAAAATTGCGTAGGATCTATAAACAGATGCTCAAGTGTGTGTTGACAGTTACTAATAATAAAATTATTAGCAAATATGCTTAGGAGATTCTGCTTTTTTCCCACTGGACACGTATTATCTTAGAAGAATTAAGTTAATTCTAATTGGATGAGTTAGGTTATATGAATAGGTACTGAAAAATATTAGACTGTGTAGTAAGATATGTCACTTGGGGTATATTGCGACATATAGTCGGAATAGACTCTTGAAGGTGTACTAAATTGAGCAATCAGATTTATTCCATTTCTGGAGCCATTCTTATCTATTGTGTTCCTGTTGTAACATTAAGTCTGCAGATGTGTTTTATGTTGTACTTAGATATTATTTGAGAGGAAATACATTTGTTAGAATTATTCAGTGGAAATAGAACGTGCTCATTGGACAAACAAATATGATTATGGAGCTTTTGTGAATTGTTCAAGGGAGTTCTGGACAAGGTCATTTTGACAACTTCACTATTCTTAGCGGACAAGTATATTTCCGGTTCAGAAATTTATACGGAATTTTCATTCCTTTGGACTTTAATAGAACTTTTCATGGTTATTTTAGATACACTACTTAATACTGTAAGTTCCCCTCACATTTTCATGTATAATTTTTTATAATGAAATTATTTGTTCAATTTTACAAAACTTGTTGGTTATGATTCATTCTGTTACTTAGTTTATGACCATAGAGTCGTAACACACACACACACACACACACACACACACACACACACACACACACACACACACACACGTTTCATGAGTAGTAAGTGGAAAGGGGGTTATGAGCGGATTTCCATAATTTCCATCCCCAGGCATGGTTTCTGGCTCAAATCCGGCTTAAAATTTTTTGACGCTCATCCAATAAACCCCCCCCCCAAAAAAATTTCCATCAAAAATGGTATTTGTTTTAACAAAATAAATTGGATTTCCTTAACGTTTGCAAAATCTATTGCTTGAACTTCAACTAGTTTTCTTACATCACATAGAATAAATATCTTGCCCAACGATGATGGAAATGCACACAGTAAACCCCTTTCCACTTACTACTGGCGAATACGACATTTATAAAATTTTATAAAGATTATATAACAATGTTAGTTAAAAATTTTCTATATTTTTTACAGATATTATTTTTACAAATATTATTTGAAGTTATTATAAACCACTATTATCACGTGATCGGTAATGACCTAACGCAAACATATTAATACCATCGACGCAATAATGTTTATCATCGAAATTCGTTAATCCTTGTTTAACAACACATCGGTTTTAACAGTATGTAAATACGATCGTATTGATGTCATTTCCGCGGTATGATTTTTTACTTGACCAAATAACACATCATGAAAATCATCGAATCGAATACCGTTTTTTACAACGGGTTTCTTAATACCTTTCGCTTTTTTCATATCCTTTTTATGGTTGGTGCATAACACCGAGTACATTTTACTTCTAAGCCCGACGTATTCTTGAACAATATCGAAACAAAATTCGTCTTTGAATTTACCAGGCACTTTTTTTTATTAGTATTATCGTTTAAACCTGTAATTGTTGAAACATCAGAAAGATCAAACAAATGCTTGGCATCGAAAATATCTTCATACACATCGTTGTTAGCACAATCGACTCCATCTATTTCATAAGCCAACGAGTCAGTGTCTGTAAACAATAATTTACTCGATGGCCACTTTTACTTAACAAATTTGCAATGAAAATCATACATAAGCCATTTTGTAATTTCTAACACAGACGCACCAACAAATATTGGTTTATTCAAGATCAAATTCGATTTGTACTTTTTAACGATATTTATGTTTTCATTTATCCTTATCATACCAGTAAATCTTTCTGACGCTACCAGCTTACTACAACGCTTTACATTATTTACAAATTCTATATCAACTTGTTTTCGAATATTTTCCATTGTCTTTCCAAAAACCGAGTTATTCATCAACTTGAAGAAATCTTTTTCAAAGTCTGTTTAGCAGCTGTTCTCATATCCGTATTAAACGTTTGTAATCTGGCATCCATCGCGATTGTTTCATTTTGTGTACTCGATGAACTTTTTTCAGTACCAATCTGTTATCGATTGCTTGCTTTAAAATTCGGTAATGGCAAATGTAATTATGTTTATCAAGCAAATTCGGTACTAATTTTTCAACGGCACAAGGTTTTCCAGATCGTAGCGACAATTGTTCACGCGACAATAAGTCATCCGTTATTATCATTTTCTCGGCTAGGAACGGATAATCATTATGTAGATCATGTTGTTGTTCAGGATAATCGACATCAACTTCAACAAAATAAGTATAATCCGAATTAGCCAAATCCAACGTTAAAGTTTTAGTATCGTCGAGAAATTGTTCTGGAGTAACACAACGATCACAGGCGTAAGGCATCTTTTCCGACATACCCCAACCATATAAATTTATTTACGTCTAAATACAAAATATATTTTATTGATTTATCTGGATTATAATTTGTCATGTACTTGTTGTTGGCGATGGAATATTTTTTTCGTCACAACACTGATTCCACCACGTATTCCACGTTCGATAAAGTTAAACATGTCGACGTCCGTTACAAGTTCGACTTGTGCTTGAGTTAACTTAAATAAAGCATCCCATTATAAACCTGATGATGAAATGTACCAACAAGAATCTAGTTTATAATTGTTAATGCTGGTCCGTCGAAAACTCTAGAAAACATCATCGAGTAAAAGTGTACCCTGTATCAAATACAAATCCAAATAGTCACCCAACGTTTTACAACCGAACTCGTTTTGCATGATTGTACTCGCTATCTGTAATATTTTCTAACGTCAGCGATGAATAAAATTTATCCTTACCAGGCAACGATGTTTCATCGAGTCGTTTTACATCACCGACGTAGTCGTACGGAAAAATTTCTTTATTTTTCATTAAATCTGATTTGTCACCAAAATGTTTTATCAGGCTTGGTAAATCCTTACAGCCTTTCACTAACGCGTCCAACGAGCAGTTCATAAACTGCAACGAATCAATGAATCTTCAAAAACCGACCGACAACGACATACATTTTTCAACGTTGTTTGGTATACCAGTGATTTTAAAACTCTCACATAATTTCACGATATCAGGATGACCCAGCGCGGAAATAACAAAATGTCCATCATAGCTCTTAAAATTGTGAGCGATACATGAAATGAATTTCAGCGCCTTAAATTTCAGATTACACTTGCTATGTGCTGGTCCACAATATTTACCTGTTAAGTGACAGTGATCATGTACTTTTCTATTACCATTTTCATTACCGTTTCCATTACCATTGCCAGGTTTTTCAACCTCGACCTCAACGAAAGGTTTGTCACAAATATGGCAATGTGTTGCTTTCTCATAATCAATTTCTTGTTCCGATGTTAATTTGATCATTGGAACTACATTGGAAAGTCGTCGTATGATTTTTTTCAGCTTCGACGAATAAGTTTTTTAACAACCATACTGCTGGATCAAGATCATCGCTGCTACATCGACGATATAATCGAACAGGTTCTGACAAATCAGGATCAACCGCACAAGTAACTTTATATGCAACTGCAACTGGTACATGTTTTTGTATATGGGTTGTTTTTCTGGAGCCGGCGAAACTGGTTTCAACTGGTAATGGTTCTAAAATGGATTAAAAATCATATGTTATCGTAAACAGTATTACGATTATGCTTGGTGAACTTTAAAATTTTAGTATCTTCGGCTGGCAGTGTTACTTGTTGTACGTCAATACAATATTTGCGTGTTTTTCAAGAAGATCCATTCTACCAAATCCGACTAAACAACGATAACAAAAGAATTTTTTCGATTTGTGTTTGTTGTATTGCTTACCGGCTAGTCCATCAAAAGTTTTAATCCAAGCGTAGTGTTTCTTTTACATCAATAAATGTATTGTATCCCTTTTATTCGACGCAAGTTTCAAAATACGTTTCGGAAATATTTTATAAGTTCCATCTTCGACGCCAAATACGTTTACTCCGCCAGGAAATAATTCCGGATTATTTTTGTCGATTTTATGAATCTCTGATATTGGAGTTGGAAAGGTTATTTCTGTTAAATTCAACTTTGATTCATGCTGCTTATATTTACAAACCCTATTAGGATCTTTAGCAACTGGAAATAACCCCGCTAGTAGATTCCATTTGACGCACACGTTATCGTCGCTTTTTACGTTGACGCAACATTGTGAATTTTTTATCGCTGGTGGTAGTTCAACAAACTTTCCAACACGAAGTGGATTATGCTTATGAGAATGAAACAATAATTGTATTTTATCAACGAAAACCCAACCTGACCCGCTAGACGTATATTCGTCAATAAGTTTTTCAAGTTCCTGATTGATCTTTTCAGCAACGAGGCTAATATTGTCGTTGGCGAGAACTGTATACGGAATTATCTTAAGAAAAGGTTCAGCGAAGTTTTCATTATCCACGGCGTGACGAAATAGCACTTGTAACTCAACAATTATTTTTACACTTGGTTCATCTTGTAAAATGTATTTGATGACACTCTCTAAAATTTTATCAATGGCAGGTGATTGATCATCGAGTTTGATTCTATACGTGTTATTGAATCCAGCAAACGATGACTCTACAACTTCTTGTTTAATACCTGATAAATCAACCTTGCTCTTGGTAAATTTTATAACCTTATTTAACCCTCGGAAACAACTATTGCAACTGCAACAATCTGAAATATTATTACAAAACAATCTGAAACAATCTGAAACAACTATTACAACTGAAACAATCTGAAATATTATCATAACTGAAACAATCTGAAACAATTTGAAATATAATTATTACAAAACAGTCTGCAACAACCACTGTAACTGAAACAATCTGAAAAAACTATTACAACTGAAACAATCTGAAACAATTTGAAATATTATCATAAAGCAATCTGAAAGTATTGCAATTGAAATAATCTGAAACAACTGAAACAATTTGAAATATTATTACAAAACAATCTGAAACAATCGGAAACAACTGAAACAATTTGAAATATTACAAAACAATCTGAAACAACTATTACAACTGAAACAATCTGAAACAACTGTTGCAAAACAATCTGAAACAATTTGAAATATTATTACAATCTGAAACAACTATGCTACGTATTGTCCCCACTTTGTTGGGGATGGCTGTAGTGGAATTTTGGTTATCGTTATCTAGAGGGTGATCGTCTTCGGTGTTATTGCCCGGATCGAGTAAATATTAATATAAAATGTGTACTTATAGGTGGAATAGATAGAGATCTGAGCAGATATATAAAACAGAATGACACGAGCCCCCGTACATGAAAAATAACAATTTTCATGAATGACATAAATAACCGTGACAATGCATTACATTAGGAAGATACACTTCTTTTTGAAATAAATCATTCACCGAATTTCAAACACAAATATGCTTATATAAATAGGTGATCTGTTTTAAAGGATAGAATTAGTTCATCATAGAATCGAGTGAACAATCGAAGTCATTGCCCTGGTACAACTTCATAACCTGCTTATTTCTGGTTCATTCCAAATTCACTACGACTGTTCTCCAACAATTCTGGGACTGTTCGTCTTGGTCCTTTCCACTTTTCCCTTCTCCAAACTCTCTATTGTCTCGCCTCTTTCGGCCCTTGAACTTTGTATGGGTAGGTGGATATGTAAGTACGTGATACGTAGATACTTCGATAGGTCGGTACGTGGGTCCGTCCCGTAGAGCTATTTCACCTTCCAAAATAAACAAAGAACAACCTAAATCTTCTGTTAGATATCCTACTGGGAATAGATCATTACTTCCCCTCTCGTTATGTCAGATTTAGTTCTATCGGAATTCAAACAGATACCAAAGGCTATCTGGTCAAGCTAAACATGGAATACAATAAACAAACCTAGTTTCATAAGATTAATGTACTTCCTAACGGTTATTTCAACCTGACTCACATTAACATCCCCCCGAGACATCAGTTCCGGTCTCGTCTCATTACATGGCTTAACTACGTTATTTCTAGCAAATACACACATTCAAGTCCCTAGCATATATGAAATCTCACTTCATGGTTTAACAACGTTAATTTCAGTCAATACGCACTCAAGACTTTATCATACGTGAAATCATCTAAGGTCGGTGAATTCACACGGATTCTCGTAACTCATATCAACTAAAGTAAAAGGCATGAAATTCTTAAATGCATATTTTCCTATAACAATCAAGACGACACATTCAAACAATTCGTCAAACTTATATAAAGAATATCATTGTACGGATTCATATAGATGAACTCACACAGTTGTATTCATATCAAGAAAATTGATTTACGAATTTAAACCAATAAATTCATGCAAATATAAGCAAATAAATCAAACAAATCGTTATATTGATATCAACGAATTACATGAGACTGGCGCAAAATACATTCTGTTTTCAAGCTTTGCTCGCTTCTACCGCCAAAATCGCGTCCGTTGACTTTCCAGACATCCGATCCCTTAAATAATTATTTTACGAGTGAATTTCTTCTAAATTTAACCTCGGAGTCTCCTACCTTTGTTTTCTTTTGCAGAAAAGTGTAGACTGACTAAACTTTTGTGATGGGACATATTAAAACCAAGGATTTCATGTGGCGTAACCAATCCGGATTAAATATCTTTCCCGCCTTTAATAACTAGGCGCCAAATTTCAAAATCTGACAATTCCGATACAAATGTTTAATTAAGAATCGTTCTCTTGCATGACACAGACATTAACAAATCCGTGCATTATGGTGATTTAAACACTCGCCGGTCCCCATAAATCTAATTAATCGTTCACCTGCCTAAATTAATGTGCTCTTCATAGATCGACAGAAATGTGCAACCTTACAAACTATTACAACTGAAACAATTTGAAATATTATTACAAAACAATCTGAAAGAACTATTGCCACTGAAACAATCTGAAATAATCTGAAACAATTTGAAACAACTATTACAACTGAAACAATTTGAAATATTATTACAAAACAATCCGAAACAATCTGAAACAACTATTACAACTGAAACAATCTGAAACAACTATTGCAACTGAAACAATCTGAAATATTATTACAAAACAATCTGAAACAATCTGAAACAACTATTGCAACTGAACAACTATTACAACTGAAACAATCTGAAACAACTATTGCAACTGAAACAATCTGAAATATTATTGCAAAACAATCTGAAACAACTATTGCAACTGAAACAACTATTGCAACTGAAACAATCTGAAACAACTATTGCAAAATAATCTGAAACAACTATTGCAAATGAAACAAACTGAAATAACTATTACAACTGAAACAACTATTACAACTGAAACAACTATTACAACTGAAACAATCTGAAACAACTATTAAAAAACAATCTGAAAGAACTATTGCAACTGAAACAATCTGAAACAACTATTACAACTGAAACAATCTGAAACATCTTAAACAATCTGAAACAACTATTACAACTGAAACAATCTGAAACAACTATTACAACTGAAACAATCTGAAACATCTTAAACAATCTGAAACAACTATTACAACTGAAACAATCTGAAACATCTTAAACAATCTGAAACAACTATTACAACTGAAACAATCTGAAACAACTATTGCAACTGAAACAATCTGAAACATCTGAAACAATCTGAAACAACTATTACAACTGAAAGAATCTGAAACAACCTGAAACAACTTTTGCAAATGAAACAATCTGAAACATCTGAAACAGTCTGAAACAACTATTACAACTGAAACAATCTGAAACAACTATTACAACTGAAACAGTCTGAAACAACTATTGCAACTGAAACAATCTGAAACAATCTGAAACAACTATTACAAAACAATCTGAAAGAACTATTGCAACTGAAATAATCTGAAACAATCTGAAACAACTATTACAACTGAAACAATCTGAAACATCTGAAACAATCTGAAACAACTATTACAACTGAAACAATCTGAAACAACTATTACAACTGAAACAATCTGAAACAACTATTAAAAAACAATCTGAAAGAACTATTGCAACTGAAACAATCTGAAACAACTATTACAACTGAAACAATCTGAAACATCTTAAACAATCTGAAACAACTATTACAACTGAAACAATCTGAAACAACTATTACAACTGAAACAATCTGAAACATCTGAAACAATCTGAAACAACTATTACAACTGAAACAATCTGAAACATCTTAAACAATCTGAAACAACTATTACAACTGAAACAATCTGAAACAACTATTGCAACTGAAACAATCTGAAACATCTGAAACAATCTGAAACAACTATTACAACTGAAAGAATCTGAAACAATCTGAAACAACTTTTGCAAATGAAACAATCTGAAACATCTGAAACAGTCTGAAACAACTATTATAACTGAAACAATCTGAAACAACTATTACAACTGAAACAGTCTGAAACAACTATTGCAACTGAAACAATCTGAAACAATCTGAAACAACTATTACAAAACAATCTGAAAGAACTATTGCAACTGAAATAATCTGAAACAATCTGAAACAACTATTACAACTGAAACAATCTGAAACATCTGAAACAATCTGAAACAACTATTACAACTGAAACAATCTGAAACAACTATTACAACTGAAACAATCTGAAACAACTATTACAACTGAAACAATCTGAAACATCTGAAACAATCTGAAACAACTACTGCAACTGAAACAATCTGAAACAACTATTGCAACTGAAACAATCTGAAACAACTATTGCAACTGAAACAATTTGAAATATTGTTACAAAACAATCCGAAATAACTACTGCAACTAAAACAATCTGAAACAACTATTACAAAACAATCTGAAACAACTAGTACAGCTGAAACAGTTTGAAATATTATTGCAAAACAATCTGAAACAACTATTACAACTGAAACAACTATTACAACTGAAACAATCTGAAACAACTTTTACAACTGAAACAATCGGAAATATTATTACAAAACAATCTGAAATAACTATTGCAACTGAAACAATTTGAAATATTATTACAAAACGATCTGAAGTATAATCTCTCCTTATCGCAATCATCGACGGGGTATTTTATCCCGCTGGTTTTATTTTTCAGTCCAATTTTGAAAAATAGTCGGGTATAATGGGGTTATGTTATCTAATTGATTCTCTAATAGAATCCGAGATAATTTGTCAAGAAACATCATTTTACAAGAAAAATCTATCAAAAAATCGCTAAAAATCGCAGAAAAATCCGTTAAAAATCATCTCAAAAACAACATTTAGAGAACCAATTAGATAACGCACCCCACAATTACCCTCATTTTTCACAAAATCGGACTGAAAATTTTTTTAAAAATAGACTAAAATGGTCGAAAATTACGAAAAATCGACCAAAAATCATGAAAAATCAACCAAAAATCACGAAAAATTCGGAAACTACAACAACATTAAAAAATTCATAAAATTATTTTATTTTTGTTACTCGCTGATGACGATCAATCACAGCAGGTTTATATCCACGTTGAGAGTTTCGTCAACATTTCGTAAAAAAATCTTCTTCGTTTTTCTGTTCTATCTTTTTTAATTTTTTCGTAAGCATATTATTGATCTCAGCCAATTTAGTTAATTCTGCTTCTAGAAGATCATTCTTTTCAGTTAACCTATCATTGTTGCGATATAAAATAAAATTGTTGCTAAAAAGTCGATTAAAATCATTTTCTAGTTGTTGTATTTTTCTGGCGGCGGTAGATTTGTTGGTCATATAAGAATCATCGTTTTTCTTTTTTGACGTCTCTATTTCATCATTTAATCTTTTTACTGTTATTTGTAATTGTTCGTTGTTTGTACGATATTGTTGAATCTCAGCAATAAACAAACCACGATCGGCTTTTTCTTTTTTAAGCTGCAATTTTAATTTTTTTACGACTTCGCTGGGATTTCCTCACGATGCTACTTTTTGTTCTAGTTCAGATATTTCAGATAACAATTTTTAATATAGTTTTTATAATTCTGCAACATCGAAAGGTTTTCGTTATTTGATTTTTCAAGTCTTTCAGCGAGTATTTTCTGGTGTTGTAAATCAGATTGTTCCTTAACAAGCGCAGTTATCCTATAATTTTTCTTTTTTAACTTATTCTCGAGTGGCTCATATTTTATTAATAGAATTTTATGTTTTTCAATCGATTCACTTAACTCCGATCGGAGTAAATTACAATCGTCGCAAATAACAGTTTCTTCATTTTGTTCGCCCCAGATCTTATACAATCGAGTAGATCCAATCCGATATTTGTGAAGGACATCTGAAACTTTCATCTTACCACGAGCCGCTTTTATTTCTGCTATTTCTTCTTTGCTAAGATCCTGCTTTTTAACATTATATCCAGCAGCAGAAAAAATTACCAAAATATTTTTAGTGCCGTAGTAATATATGCGCTCTTTACAAAATCGCTGATTAGTATATTATAAAAATTTTAATTGTAATTTCTTTATTGTAAGTACTTTGCGTTTTTTATAAAGGCAACATTCGTTTTCCCTACTTTAATAACGCCTACAGATAGCGTACTTTAGACTTATTTAGTCTGATTTCTGGAGCACATATGAGCAGCCATTTTGGTTAGCGCTAGGCTTAGATCATAAAAAATTTCCACAGGTACAATATCCAAAGAAATTTCAGCTACGTTACGTAACTTAGTAGTATGCCAACATTCTCTCCATTGTGTATGATGTAAATGCAAACAACTTCACCTTACAGATGTCACTCTCTCAGAAGTTTATAGTCTCTGTAGAGCTCTACAATGGCCACAGTTCACTTTGGCACTTTGTGTATTCCCATATTCGCAGAATCGGCCCAAAAAGATCACATAGGTATTACCATTGTATGATTTAATTTTTGCTGTAAAGCTGAAACGTTTGTGTCGCAAGAATAAAAACATTCATTTTTAATGATTCTCGTGGGGTTTTTCCCCAACAGAACAGTATTTATAAGCATCAAATTCCCACAAAAGCACCCCCCCCTTTACCCCACGATGAAAAAATGAACTATTTTAAGGATGCACATTGCTTATTCTCAACATAACAAACAACGTTATGCTAAACGTGTGGAACCTGAAACTTGCCACAATTATTCCTGAGGTGTCACCATTAAATGTTACAGTTTGACTAGGGATGGAACAGATAATTTTCACGGAGGTCAAAGGTCAAAGGGTAAAATGTTTGCTTATTTTTCTAACACTAGTAAATTAAAGAAAGCTAGTCTGTTTTGTCATAATTATTTCCATGACTTCATTACAAATGAATGAAAAGAAACATTTTCACTTTTTATTTTTCATTCACTTAATGCAACAGTTTTAAACTGAAGCAAATTACTCTCCAGTGTTCAAAGACTTTTAATTTCCCCGTAATCATAATGAAGGTCATTCCACATACAACACTGACACAAGGTATTTTGTGCAAGAAAGAGCAAAATAAACATAATTAGCTTATTATAATGCATAACATCAGTGTTAGTGTACCGTTTTGTTGAGAACATCATTCATGATGATATGAAAAGAAGGAAAAATGCACAAATCTCCATATTTGTTTTAATTTGGCACTCAACAATTTCGTAGTTTGCATAGGGTTGTAATTTTAAAGAAAAGGAATTTCCCCGGTGTTCCTCACTGGTTATATTGGCTATTTAAAAAGACTTTGTATTTTTTGCGTAGTATTAAATGAACTTTCAATTCCTTTATTTTGGTGCATGACTGGTGGGTGTAATTTGGGCCATTCAGCTTGGCCTTACTTCTGATTTGCACCTATTCAAGAAAACTGCTAGCTCCCTTGGTCATTTTAACTTCTTGGACTTTAGTGGTAAATTGTGAAAGAAAAAAAAAGAGCCAATAACTATTTTAGTTTTTATATATTTCATGCTTCATTCATTGCACTATCAGATGCTGGTATTGTCTAGTCTGGCACAATTCGTTTTCCCTATTTTAATAACTGATAAAGATAGTGTACTAATTCAGGCTGATTTTTTTCGAGCACATAGGAGCGGCCATTTTGATTAGCTGTGTGCTTAGATCATGTACAATTTCCAGTAGTACAGTATACAAAGAAATTTCAGCCACAATACATTACAGTAAATTCGAGGTATGACAACATTATCTCCATTGTGCATGATGCAAATGTCAAAATACCCCTTTTCTTTGTGTATTTGATAAGAGAACTCTAATATGTTCAGCCTGTGCAAATTTGATGAATTCTGAAAAAATAATAAAACTCATTTAGCTATTATTTTATGGGAAATTAGTTGGATGGTCTTTCTACCATATATATTTTTGTCATGACCCCTACTTGGGGATATTTTCCTCAGCTAAGAGTAGCGTACGAATTTTCTTGATTTAGGATTGTTTGGACCTGTATATTTTATACGGTGAGAAATTATGCCCGAAATAAAACAATTTCCTGGTCGTATTATTGCATTATATCTATTATATCTATAACTGCCACATTAGATGACTATCGTCAAACTCAGTGACTGATTTATCATCCGTATATTGTTCAACCATACTACCGTATATACTCGAGTATAAGTCGTGTCCAACTACAAACTGCACCGACCCATACCTGCCGTCGCATCATCCAGCTGACCCGACTTATAACCGAATAAAGACGAATATTATTTTTCAACCTAGATTGTGTTATGGTATCATAACAACCTTCTTCCTTCTAAGAAATGTAACAAACTAATATTTGTTACCATCTCCCTCTTTTTAAAGCGCTAGGGATATTGTAGTACATTCTGTCTGTCAATCCGTCCGTCTGTCAGTTGCCATATATCTTTAACCGCTAGTTGGATTTCACGAAATTTAGTTATTACATTGCCTCTGTGGTATCCATGTGCATGAGTGGTGCCATCATTGGCGTCTGTTCCTGTGGTTCTTTGGAAGGGTCAAAGGTCAAATATACACAAATTGCAGTTACACTGACATTTTCATATATTTTGCAAACATGCTTCATATATGCAGACATAGCAGGAGAACATATTATATATGTGAGTACCAGAGATGAGGAAAAGGTTTTGGAACAAGCAATGAAAAGCGTGGAGATAAGCAGTGAAAGCATGGGAATATGCAGTGAAAAGTTTGGGAATTTTGCAGTGAAAAGCATGGGTAAAGGCAATGAAAGCGTGGGAAAAAGCAGTGAAAAGCGTGGGAATAAAGCAATGAAAAGCGTCGGGATTTACTACGACGAGCTACTGCGGTTGTTCTAACTTTTGTTAAAAAAATATAAAAAAAAATAAAAGGCAGTATGATCCATTGATACACATTATTGATTGGTTCATTGATTCAGTATGTCAGCACATAGGTAATTTGATAAAGATAGCCTTGCCCTCTTTGTTTAAACCGGACTACCCTTAAAATTGTCGCAGGTTGTATGGGTTGTCCTCGTACGACACAAAGGGTTATTTTCTCAAAGTTTCAAAATGGGGCCATTATTCTATAGTCTAATGAGACACATGTTCAGTCTATTGGATGTTTAAATTCTAATTACTATGCATCCATACCTGTGGAAAAAGTAAATATAGTTTTCAAAAAGATAAAAGCTAAATTTCACTGTGTCTCTGAGATGCATAAAAAAAATGTTCAGCTCTGATATGAAGACCAGCACTGATACGAAGATCAAGCAATAAATTCGCCGAATCCAAACTGATTCCCCTAGAATTACAATCGCTGATGCCCTACATCACGGGAAAACAGCAGACGCCATCATCGAATGATGAACGTTTCTAATAGCAGCCATTCTATGTTAATTTGCAGAGAGATGGAATGTAAATACACAGAAGGCGCGAATTGATGGGAGAGGGTATTTGCCCTCGAAAATCTATCATCATGCTTTGATGACTTTTAATTTTGCCAATTGAAAGGATCAGAACATGGCAGTTAATATTGCAAGTCCTCATCATCGGCCTGTCAGCAGACGATGCTGATGAATGTCTCCCGCCAATCAAGTTTGATCCGCCATATTGTTATTTTTCTTTGCGGGGGGGGGGAGCACTTCTTGAATGAAGAGCACCGGTACTAATTCAATTTATACAGCAAATCTATGAAAACACCATAACATTGAAATTTTCATAACTTTCGATTTCCCAAAACTCATGAACAAACCCTGTCTCACAGGATAGAAGGCATCCTTAATGCATACTGTTGTCTTGAAAAAAAAAAAAACTCGTGATCAGAGGTATCTTTTTGAAACTGTATACGCTTGAAACATTTATTAACCATAGTCCGGAATAAACCACGGTCTTGATTATTGCCGTCTGTTAACCAAGATGGCAAACAAAAACTGACATTACATCAGTAGAGTCTTTCTCCATCCCATTAAGTTACTGATAATAGCAAATTTGAAAACATGTTATTACGTAATTTTGCTTCTCATTATCACTTATCAGTGTTCCCAAAACCTGTACATCCGCTTTTTTTATATCCACGCATTTCAAGACTGATTCTAATAATTTTGTACAATTTGATTGAGCTCTTCAAGCATGACAACGTACCATTTCCTATTCAACACACCAAAGCCTCCAGATTACGGATTTCAGCAAATGTAATTTCATTTTTTTTTTTAATATCTTTATCTGAGTCTTTAACATAACAAGGCCATCCTCGGGGTCGAATTCGAGGACATAATCCAGTTGTGAGTGTAGTCGTTTGAGATCTTGAAATTGGGGTCGAATTCGAGGACAGAATCCAGTTGTGAGTGTAGTCGTTTGAGATCTTGAAATTGGAGTGATCTACATTAAAATTTGTTTCCGGCAATAACCGTAGAGGAAACTTTACAAGCAATTTGGAAAATATGTCGTATATTTACATGTTCCTTGTTCATTTTGTTCACATCTGTTCAAATCCTCGATGGATTCTGTTGGTTGCAGGGTTAAAATAATTTGGAACACACTAGTCCGCACTCCGACCCTGGGGCCAACCTCCAAGGGTCAAGGTCGCGACAGCAGTGGGCAAAACACCCATTAATTGATGAACTCTTTAGAAGTCGATAAATGCAACGCATTAGAGTGGCAGGGTACAGTTTCGTGAATTGGCCCCTGTCAAATTTCTTATCTTAAGGCTATGATTTGACTTTTGAGCTATTATTGTTTAATAATTAAAGATATGGATATATTTATGAATCAGGTGTTTCAGGCTTGTTTTGTTCTTGAAACTGATGTGAGGCCTGTACACTTCCCATAGTCATTTCACAGTATGTAGATAGTGAAATACCAGTAGTCGGCTAGCAAGCAGAGCTAGCCACCGATAGCAATAGACACGTGGGTTCAAAGCAGGTAGAATATCTCAAAAACTGGCTGGATGACACTATTTTGAACTGCACACAATGTTTTTCAAAATTATGACCCAGGGAAATGTCTTGCGTTCGCACTGTGAACATTAAGTGCTGTTAAAAATGGCCTTCGGATGCGAAAAATTACATGCAAGAAATTTGAGGTTAGGGTGCATATACCTTTTGTTGTATGAACTTCCACTGACTTAACAGGTCAAGTAAACGATATTCTATTTTTTATTATTATACCTATCCAAAACTATGGACCTTTCTGACCTCACTCGTGTATTTCATTTTTAAGACTTTTTATATTAGGCAGGTGTATGCGGCATTACATTTGTGCATAAATACTGTCTCTTGCACCCTAGGCTACGCAAGTCAAGCTAGAAGCGGGGAATCTGTAAAAGTATGAACAACATGCTCTATTCGTAATCGTCTTGATTAATGCTGATACGATTGCCGAACCTCTGTCTCACCTTTGATTCTAGCCAAGCACACAGAGAATAACGATGCACGTTGAGGATATAATTACTACCCTGGAATACGTTCAAATTACGTATCTAAATCTTCACCAAAAATCAGTTGTGACTATTTTCACATTGAATCATTATCATTTATAGAAAGGTTGCTGCACACTGAAGACTAAATTCTCTGTGGTCTCTGAAAAGTCAATTACTTGTGATACATACGTCGTGGGTTTATTATTGTAATAAATTTTGGAGATGCGCATTTGGTTATAGCGCCCCGTTTAAGGAATTCTTAGATTTGTGTGATTTTACTTGTTTGATTATTGGAATTCGGTGCAATGGAAATATTCCTTAGCCCGAAATAATTATCCAATTATTGGGAGCAAACGTCACGAAGAGAAAGTGTTAGTGAGTTTCCATGATGCCATGGTCAATGAGTAGCGAATTCGACCCAAACTGCATGACTGTCCCTGTCATAATGTAGTCCTTATTAAAATCTAGTGGTGTACCTTGGTGTTGTGACTGCAGTGGCAGTATTTACAGTAGGAAACCGGTAAATTACACAATGGAATAAACAAGAAGGGACTCGGCAGATACCGTTTATGTGGCCATAGTGGCAAATGTGATGCAGTTGTAGTGGCGTGATGTGCCTTGGAACCATAGATTGACTGGCCTAAGGTGGCGTAGTTAAAATAGTTCCCTGTGTTAGGGGATAGTTGTAGAGTTTCTATGGCGTGAACTGCTAACGGTACGGAGAGTTGATGAAGAGAAACTATGCAGATGTGCGGTTGATAGATATTTGGCAAGTTGTGAATAATGTGGTCTTGCATTGATTAGAGTAAAATTTATGTATAGAATGGACACGTCGGGCTTTCTAACTTACAACTGAAGTTGTATAGAAGTCTTTGGAAATTTGGGGTAAACTTATGACTTCTAGCGGGAATCGCGCCAGGGTTTGACACCGCTCGGTCAAGCAAAGACCCCTGGCTTGTAACATTATTATAATTAATTCAAGAATTTCAATTTCAATCCATATTTTCAAAAATACACTTTCTTCCCAAAATGATACAAATAACAGACTGCCACAACGTCTTTAACGTGAAACCAGCCTGAAAAGGTATTTCTTTAAATTAAAAAAAGAGAATGCTTCTTGGACACTTTATTGCCATTTATAAACGTTATTTTACGGATGATCTAAAATGGATAATGTTTAATATTGAATTTATTAAACAAGTCGAGTAATGTCCAGCTTTTACGAGTTTTTTTTTTCTGTTTATCACGTAGTTTTATTTTAATGGAAATAGTTTAGAAAGAAAGAAGAAATAATTTCGTTCATTCTGACTCAGACAATACACCTTTCATTGTTGCGCGCAAAAAATAGTCTTAAGTCCACGAAGCACGTGCTTAGGGCACCAGCCCAACAGGGGCACCAGAAGAAAATTCAAATTAATTGTTGGTGATAAAACTGAACGAATTATATATGACCATTTCGATCTGAATTTACGAGTAGTTTGATTTGGAATGATGGCAACACTGGTATTTTTCCAGCTTCTTAGCTTTTAATATTGTTTCTTTTTTAGTTTCACATTTTGCAGGAAGGTGGTGGGGGCACCATAATATTTTCAGTGCTTAGGGCCCTGGAAGACTTCAATCTGGCACTGTAGAGGCTCTGCAGTCATCGCACATTTTAATGTTTCTTCATCTTGCTTCAGGGGATGGAGGACAAGGAGTAGCAGAAGAAACAAAGACTGAAATAGTCCTAAATATGGAAATACAGGTTTCAATAAGAAAGGGTAGATACATTTTCTAAATGAAGAAAAAATTAGTTCTAAAAATCACCAATGTGCTCATAAAAGTGGTATCGCCACTGTTGCGATATCATTGTTCCCTGGTTGATATATACGGGGTTTTTTAAGTAGATATAAGGAAATTTTTCACGAGTGAAGTGGAAATGTTGTACAATACAAGATGTTTCCACTTCACGAGTGAAATCTTTCTTCATATCTACTAAAGAAAACGTGCATTTTCTTTTTGTTATATGTTTTTATTTAGGCAAACACCGTTCATTTGCATGGATAGTTTTCTCTATTCTGTGCCGGTGCAATTAACGACAACGGTAACAAGAAGTTTCCAATGATTGACTATTTTTTTTATTCCAAGAATGTTTAACTGATTTAAAAAATAGTTTTATATAATCAATCTCTTGTTTCGAGCTTTTTATCTCTTTTCAGATGATCAATATTGTTCCGATTTCACGACCTACTTCAATCTCGCACAACGAGACTCTGGCGAGGCCTGTGAAATGTCCGCCATGTGAGGGATCCTAGTCTTTGCCAACCCAGACTATATCTGCACAGGAAATTTGCAGATTTCAGTCTTGTGAATTTTTACAGTGAAATCTGCGCCTCTTTACGGATTGTTTGTGTCAAGCTAATACATTTAGATTCCATCCTGCAAGCAAGTGTTGACATCAGAGAGGTTATGACGTCATAATGTGAATGACGACAGTAAAGGACACTAGCCAAAGTGAAATAAGGTTGATGTCTACAACATTCTTCAAGACTAACATGTCTGTTACTTAAGTTGCTTAACGTTAAGCTGTGAAATGGCATGCTTAAGTAATTAATTTATTTCAATTATAGTTAATGTTTACAGCGCCGCCTAACGCCCCAAAAGTTCGGCCATCTCGTTTTCGTTTAACTTTATTTCGAGGTGCTACTTTGGTTTTCTATTGCAGAGCAATTTTTAATTTGAAGCGGACCGTGTTACCCACTCTAGAGGGACCATAACAAAATTAGACAAACACTTCCGGTTCAAGATAATTTGTTAACGCATTAACTATTAAAAACACAAGTGCGGTCATAAGAGCTGGTGCCGAGCGAGCTGCGTTCGCTTATCAGTGATTAAAATCGATATCTTGCTGTAATAAGTACTTTTGACAGTCACCAATAATGGAACGTTTTCTACTGAACTTTGGAATTCCCGATCCACCTTTTTTTTTAGAAATATGATAAATAAAAATGTTGTGTTTCGTGTTAGAAATTATATGTTTCGAATTATCGAAAGAAACGATATTATCCGAATTACATTTCACTTTCATAAATGTAAAAGCGGAAATATTAATCGGCGGATTGAAAGGTCGATAAAACATGCCTTCTTATACTTGTCCTTTAGAACTCCGTTATGCCGGAGTTCTCGATTTTAAGCAGACTGCTTTCTGATGTGGATATATATCAGCCTAAATAACAAAGCCGTTATATGAGCAAATAAAAACTTGGACTATTTCCAAGAAATTAAGATTACTTGCCTGGTAAATATTTCCAGCCTGTAACGACTCTTTTGAAACCTGCTACCAATATCAGTTATGTATGTCTCTAGTTTAAGATGTCCGGTCTGATTCAGACTGCCTCTGCTACAGAAGCAATGTTATGAGGCGCCGTAGTGGACAAAAAGCTAGTCCAATGAGAAAGTTGCAGTTCAAATTTCGATGTCGAATGTCGAGAAATCCAATATAACGTGTTGGATCAAATTGCATATCCTTAAAGTTCCATTTTCTAGACCGAGATTTTAGATTTTATATGTTTAATTATACAGTGGTGGTTTAAAGTTCTATTTCCTATGTCGACGTTTTACAGTGTATATTTTGAATTACACAGCGGTGGTTGAAATTTCAATATCATATGTCGAGAATCCCTAATTCACACGTTGTATGCAACTGTTTGTGATGAAAGTTCCATTTCATATGGCGAGTATTTAGATTTCATCTGTTGAATTTCACAGCAACGAGAAGCAGCCTCATTGTTTAAAAATAACGCGGTCCGTTCACGAGAGCGACATCTAGCGAAGAAATTTATAGTAATTTTCTCGACCTGTGAATGGTAACTTTCAAACTGTACATACATGAAATGTAATGGCGCCTCATAATTGAATACACCAGTGATGTATCTTAATACTCTATATTATTTTGAATTGTTAAAGTGGACATTGTGTAATATTACTTTTAACACCAACATATCATTTCACCATAAAAAATAGCAATTCTGACAAGCACAATAAAATGTCCAACCACCGCTGTGTAATTCAACATATACAATCTAAAACCTCAACTTTCTGCACAGTCAGTGTGATTCAACATGTTGTATTGAAACTCTCGACATATGACATTAAAATTTCAACAACCGCCGTATAATTCAGAAGATACAATCTAAACACTCGACAGTGGACATCGAAATTTCAACCAGCGCTTTGTAATTCAACAGATGAAATCTAAAATACTCAACATATGAAATGGAACTTTCAACAAACTCGTTGAACCAATACGTAAATTAAGAATTCTCGACTTATGACATTGAAATTTCAACCACCACCGTTTAATTCCAACGACACAATCTAAAACCTCGACATAGAAAATATAACTTTCAACCACTACTGTTTAATTCAACAGATACATTCTAAAATCTCGACCTAGAAAATAGAACTTTAGGGAAAAGCATTCCTGATACAACATGTGAAATTGGAATTCTGGACATATGACATTAAAATTTCAACGGCAGCGTCCTGATTGGACCAGCTTTTGTCTGCAACGGCGCCTCATACAATGGATTACAGAGGACTGTAGAATTTAGTACTTAGTGTGAATAGCAGCATAACTTCTCTGATGCATTCTTTAAATATTCTGGCAACGCGTTGGATCCAGAATTCACAAATGCAGTCTCATCAGCAATAAAGACCGTGTCATTTGTTTTATCTTAAGGTGCTTTTTAGCCTGGATTACAGTCCGGTCAATTTTCATAAAGTTTTAGATTGACGGCCAGAGATCATGCGAAAACATTAAGCGCAGCGCCGTCTGAGTTACCCCTCGGGTTAAATGAACTAATTTCACGTTCGTTAACTCTGATCAATAGTCCTTCTAAAAATACACACGCATCTTCGTCGCTTCGTTTTGAATTGATCGCTCTATCCCTTTTCCATATTGCAAAGATTACAAGAAAAAAAGTTCCTTACAATCTTTTTTACCTTGGATGTTACTGCAATGGGAGATCCGATTACATCAAATGGCGCTTGCAGCAGCATATTTGCCATATTTTGGATAAGATAAAGGCCATGTATTAATTGATGTTTAATAGGAATAATCACCACAGAAAACACCTCGCATGTCCCCAGGCGTCGATATCGTCACAATCTCAATAGGGTGCCATTAAATAACGGTAATCTGTTTTCGACGGCTTAACAGCGGAGGAATAAAAAGAAACGAATACATTGGCAAAGCAAACATATATCGACGACTGTACCCAGGTTAGGTGTTTTTATATTTTCTTTAAAGACTCACATTAACCGATTGGCAATTAAATAGATGTACATGGAAAATTGTCGTTTAAAAGCGGCCATATTTAAATGAACGATGTCTATGTAAAATTTGAACGATATTGAGATGAAAAACTTCTTTTTTAATTAATCCCAGAAAATATATCTTTTTTCTTTCCTTCATGTTACGACTGTGTCGTCGTGTAAATATAAGACACTAATATCGTAGTCGTGAGAGAATTCTGAATGAAAAAGTCACCTAATTTGTGGAGAGATGATTTTTCGTACTGAACTAGGCTCGGACATGTGATTGTTGTTGGTGAAAGACACGGTAACAACCACAATATCTCCCAGAAGAAACGTGTAATAATAATAATAATAATAAGAAGAAGAAGAAGAAGAAGAAGAAGAAGAAGAGGCAGTTTGGAACACTACCAGAGAGGATCCGAGTGAAATATTACATGAAACATTAACTAAAATTAAATAAAACATACTTTCTTCTTTCACGCTTATGATTGGATAGGAATCTGAAGGTCTGTGCTAGGAATTAACCAAGAGGAAATTGTGTTGCATCAAGTCTTACCTGCTTCGTCTGTGTAATATGTAATTAAAATATTTGGCATAGCCGGTTTAGCAAGAAAGGTAATTAATAACAACCACATTTTACTTTTGTGGAGTGTTAAGATAATTGATACATCTGAATGCACACGTGTAATTGCATGACCATCTATGCAACAGTGTCTAGGAAACTGTGCTACATGCGATAAAGAGTGTCTGGCGTACTTGGTCAAAGCAATTATGATCGCTGTATATATCAAACTACAATATGAGAGAGAGAGAGAGAGAGAGAGAGAGAGAGAGCATTATGTGTGTATTTGGTAAAACACTGAATGTCCCCCACTATCCCAATACAAAATATATGACTTGTTTTATCTATTGCTCTAAAACGTGAAGATAAAAACTGCTTTGCACGTTGGAGAATACATTACTAAGCATCAAAACGATTTCATCCCATCAGCGGTAGAAGTAAATACTTTTTATTACCACAGACGTTAAAATGAAAGCGCTTCTAGGTATATATGCTATTCGCTTCTTGGACTACACAGTAAGGCGTGATATGACCACATTACCCGTAGTTATTCTTTCTTTTTAGACAGGGAAACCCCTATGTATATCTAAACGTCACAATCTTTCAACGTGATTGTCGGGCAATTTACAATGAACAAAGTTTTAACTGCACGATGTTTCGACTAGAAACATATATTCAATGTAAACTTTACGAAAATGCATAAACATAGTGCTCCTTGAAGTGTCGCCTCTAATTTTAAATGATTTTCATTTTATTCATTGCACAAATCTCTTTTGAGCCGGCCCTATCACGTGTCCAAGGTATTTGTGCAAACACTCTCAGATCCTGACTGACTGAAGAAGGATGTCTATGGAGCAAACATTGAAGCTAATTATTGTTAGTTTTCTTTTACAGCATTGATTTTGCTTTAAAACTGCTGCTTTCTATATTTCCGACGACCCACACGCACTCTCGATTACGCATGCACATGCCGTGGAAATCGAACATGATATCATTGACAAAAATATATTCTTGTCGTATACACTATTTAGTTTGTCCGTGAGAGACGGGTATACTGTTTACCTAATATAACATAACTTTGCCTTGTATCAGATGCGAAGCCCTGTCCAATAATGTTGGGCATAAATCAGTTTGTTTACATGATACGTACATGGAGGCGTCAGGTGGTCGAGTGGCCTAAAGCGATAATCTTTTCCAATCCGTGTCATTTCACCTCTGTCCGCGGGGTTGGAGTCCCGGACTCGGCCAAAGTGGATATGCAAGAAAGCTTGCCAGTAGCTTCCCATTAGTCGGTAGTTCTTAACGGAGTTTTCCCGGGTTCTTCTTCCACCAGTGATACTGGCCGCCATGTGTAGTCTATATTGCGTTACGAAATGACGTTAAACCTAAAGCAACAACATCATACGTACATGGTACACCATTATACTATGATTGTATGCCTTTTTCATGACCTTGAGAAAGACAGTCCATTAAGGTAGTAATTCTTTACTTCAGGAAATGAAAACAGCCCCAAAATACACTTTAGCTCAAAACAGTCTTATAAAGAGGACTCTATAACGTTTAATAATAATAATAATAATAATAATAATAATAATAATAATAATAATAATATATTAATAATAATAATAATATATTAATAATAATAGAAAGAAATAAAGAAGAAAAAATCGACTTTTTGGAAGCTATCAATTGATAACAGAAAGTTAAAAATCACCAGCAAACAAATTAAGTTTTAACTGGAAATAAAAGACTCCAAAGCTGTATCTTGTGTAAAAGCTTTTATCCAAATGGATACGACGTTTAAAATGAAAATAGGAAGGGATTTTGATTATAACGGCATATTATGGAGGTTGGTGAGACTCCGGAGCCGTACTTTCGAAATCAACATTACAGAAGGACTGCAAAGCTCCCGACAGATCAGAGACAAAGCTGATGTGTCCAATTAAAGTTAATCAAAGCTTTCCTCATCTCGACAAGACAACACTCGAAGGGTTTTGTTGTGTGGTATTATGTTAACTTTCCGTTTTGTAGAAATTCTTGACATGAACATGGGTCCAGTCTGTTTGAAGACCTTCAGGAAAGAGGTTTAATCAGTCTAAGTGATGATGGCACTAGATCGTCTAGAATGTCAGTTCAGAGAGGGGCATTGTAAGAACACTGATATAATCTGGTAATCTGACAAGCCCCCATAACCCTCTTGCTCACCGTTCATGAACTGAAGATATCTGCAATATTCACATGCCAATCGGAGAAGAGCGTTCTGTCTGAATTATGAGTGTTAAAAGCAAGGGACAAGCTCCAGTATCGACTACAAGAAACCTGCTGACGAAATATTGACAGTTCTTCTATATGGAAATGAACAGAAAACCTAACTATTCACTAGAAATATTAAATCGAGGGGCAAACTATACAAAGATTATCAACAACCCCAAAGCTTGAATGATCTATCCCGTTTATGAAATTGCGAAAAACTGATGATGTCTCATTCCTTAGATGAGTTTGAATTGGGTAAAAGTCCAATTGCTGTAAATAGTCTGTCATACATTTTACAATTGCTCATCATTTGATTCGGCTAGGGTAATGATACAGAACAGATCAAGTCATTAGTAAAGAAAATAATTTGTAGCCGTTCAAAAATAATAATAACAGTCATCACGACGACTAAATGGTTGTTACAGAGAGGGGGCATCGACAGTAGGATACAACTGTGCAATTGATGGAAATTCAGTATTTCGGGCAACCGAAACATAGACTATAAAACTACTATCAAAAAGCAGTCGATTTATGCAACAGTATAAAAAAAAATGGAAAATCGACAATGAAATCCCAACCTAAACGCAAAAGTACATGCTTCTTAAAAACATGATTGTCCAGTACAGTTGTGAAACAACCAAGATTCGCCAATCAAACCTATTTTAAGACGGGTGGCTTAAAACTAACAAAAGTTCAGTCATCGTATCACCGAGTTGTAATTAATACCAATAGTACAATAATACTTTCTCAAATGTATGCTTTTCGCTGGAATATGTATTTTCGTTCTCTTTTTATAATTGTTTATATAGATTTGTTATGTCATGTTGGAAGTATAAATTGTTTGAAACGGATTGTTTCCCTGTACAATATTCGCTGATATTTTTATCCAGACTGTTCCTTTCTTAGCTCATGTGTGAGGGATACGGCTTTATATTCATAGAAATATCACGCAGCATTGCGATACTTATATGCACATATAAATGAAAATCAAATTTTCAGACGCAGTAGAATTAAAAACCCAATGCTGCCGTTTGTCATAAATTTCACCATTCTTCCAATCTAAAGTTTGGAAGGAAGGAAATGATTTGTTTTTAAAAACGTTCTTTTTATTAACCGTCTTTGAAATAATCAAGATGATAGGTTTAAACGACGTTCAAATATTCAGTTTGGAAATAAGAGGTTTCAGCCCTTAATTCAGTCAGCGAGGTGGGTCGTAATTCCAGAAGTAGTGGTGCAATACATTCAACAAATTCCGTTAGCGACCAATCTAACAATAATAACATTAACACGTGTCGCGACTTGATTCGAGAGGGAATGAAGATTGGCAGATCTACTCTTTTAAACTGGTCCGAGAAGACAAAGCTTGCATTAGATAAACATAAGCCTCGGATGAATACTGGTGATCAGCTGCGGCACTGGAATGCTTTGAAGGGCTAACAAGGGCTGAAGACATTATCAGTTGTTGTGGATTTCCATATTAATTAGTAAGCACGCGAGACGGATTTGTAAAAATTAATGTACGTCATTTATGCCTTTAAAGAAAAAATTACCAGTCAATGCTAGGAAAAGTACTGCATCATATAAAAAGCTAAATGAGAATAGCGTAAGGATCACCTATTGTATCAGACATAGTATGGTGTTGGCTTCTTATGTTTGCAACGGTGACGTCATCAAATCTTATCTTCCAGCTTTCGACTGAAGTCGGTTGACCCACTGATGTCGCCGATCAACAAAGAATTAATTCGTACAACGTGAAAAATTTCCGTGTTTCTCGGTTCGATGGAGAAATTACATTTCTCATAATGTGTTGAGACGTTGATATATGGTTTTAATGAAACCAACAATGTTTAGGACCAATATCTTTCAAGATTCAATATTATTCAGATGCTTTGGCCTATACGACCTTCTGCACGTAATGGTGACCTTGGGGCTTTAAGGCAATGATGTTGATTTCGGACGTTATGCAGATGGGATTGGACACATGAAAAGCCTATATTGTATGTTGAATTTGGGATAGATATTTAATGATTAATATCGTGAACAAGATACTTTTGGGCAGACCCTATACGAGTTAATAAAGCGCTCTTAAAACTTCATTTCAAAATGGAATACGATGTCTTTTACTCGCCTGGAAAACTACTGTAAAGAAAAACAATTTTAAAAAACAGAACACAAACGAAAAACAAACAATGTAACCGTTATGCATTTACACTACAATATACTTCGTGATTTCTTTTTATCCTTTTTCAACATAACATAGCTCTCTCGAAGGGAAGCCTTTTTAAAGAACACGTGCAAAGACATGTTTTGCAACATGATCGTCTGCCTGCTGCAATCGAATGCCATAAGTAATAGAGCTTGACAATATTTTTTGTCTGAAACCGCAAAATATTCCTTACTTTTCTTTAAAGGTTTGTGTGTGATTTTGTACACAGATCAATTCATAAAATATTTGCAAGGCAAGTAAACTATGAAGATATATACCTGGAATTAAAAGGGAAAGAGCAGATGTGTTCTTACGAACCTAAAACTGGTTTTTAAATTAAGTTAACCAAGCTATTCTGTTTTATATTAGTTTATAGCGTGTGATACATCTCATATCTAGACACTGGATGAATCTTTTGATTTAAAGCCAAGTAGTCTTCTACGTTTATAACATTTGAAGCCCTTTTTAAAGTCATTACTCGGAGAAACCTAAAAAGAAAATACCATATTGAATTATAAATTGTATGTAAAGAAATTGATACAAATTACTCTGATAAATGTAATCGAAGTCTTTTCAAAGTTTTACATTTACTGTACGTGGTACACATATTTGCAGAATATGTAGTTTGTATATCCAAATAAATACCAGAAAGTGTAGGGGTTTTTTTTATATTTTTTTTATTCCCCCAATGATATCCATTTTAAATAAATGTACATCATTTTCACATTAACGTGCTCGTTTTAAAATAAAAATCTTGATCGCAATTTACACAGCATCATAGCTGTCATTTCAAAATCGTATGCAGCTTACAAAGAATTCGCTAGGCATTCTGGGACCGCTCCTGTGGCTTAGTGGTTAGAATGTCCTCCTCGGATGCGGGAGGTCGCGAGTTCGAACCCCGGGCGAGTCATACCAAAGACTTATAAAAATGGTACTAACACCTGCCTCGCTAGGCGCTCAGCATTGAGAAGTTAGTGTTAGGAATGGTCGGCTCGGTGTCATAATAATGTGACTGGGTGGGACATCATGCTACATGTCAGGGACATGATGCCCCAGTGCTAGACATCACACTGCAGACATCGTATCGATATGAATGAAATTTTTTTAAAGTTACGTTAAAAATCCAAAACACACACAAAACACACACACTCGGCATTCTGATTTATATAAAGAAAAATAATGGTATTTTGGATTTACCACGACGGTATCAGCGTGTAGTACAAACGCATTAAATAGGAAAGTTTCTGTGGTGGTTTTAAAAATCATAACTAAAAGTATACGCCAAAAACTTAATTCGTATGTCTGTTCTAAATTTATAGATCCTAATGACATTTGCCTGTTGATTTTTTATAGTCTTTTCTTGTCGATTTTGTCTGATAAGGCAGTTTTGGTGGAAACGGTCACATCTGTTTGAGCTGTACCAAATCCGAACATTTAAAAGATGGAATAAAACTAACCAAATGTTAGGCGAGCCATTTGTTTTGGATTACTTTAGCATTTATCTAAAAACGTAACGAGACACATTCATCGCCAAAGTAATCCAACTTAATCCCAGCATTGGAAGGAATGGCGTATTTCGATTCACTGCTATCAAGTTTTAACTGGCTATTTAGCATTATCTCCCCTCATCATTACGCCGACGTCCTATCACAGAGGGTAGAGGCATAATGAAGACTTATTTTCTTTGGATATAACCTAAAACCAATTTCCCCGGCCTCTATCAGTACAAGTTTATCACCGTTACAGTAAGACGGGTTTAATGTAAGCGTGATGCGAGATTTGTTTGCAATTGATATCTGTAAATGAGATTTGTGTGTAATAGATATCCGAAAATGATCGTCAGCGTGAATAAGCTTCTCGTATGCCTCTTATTTGTAAATCATTCATTCTTTTGAAAGCTTCCAGTAACCAGGAGAATCAGTCTGCAAGAAGGCTGTAAGGTCACAGCATATTATTCTCTGTCGTTTTTGTGCATGGGGTTGAAGGAATCAAAATTAAACGTGAAATACTAATGAGACTACCAAGCGGTTCTAGACCTAAAAGTTTGTAGCCTGCAAATATGCAAATAAAGTGAGAAATAACTTAATGAAGCAGATTATAAAATATGAAACAAGTAATTAGTAGTATACGTGCATATCTTTATGTGTCATCTCTTGGTAATAAACATGCAAAAGAGGATAATATGTAAAATAATTTCAAGAAGTGTATGTATGTATGTATGTATGTATGTATGTATGTATGTATATATATATATATATATATATATATATATATATATATATATATATATATATATATATATATAACACAACATGAGTCACATATAATGGATAAATTACATTTTTTAAGTGTTTTTGGCAGGTCTAATTTGATGCATATTAATTTTTTTTCGATTTACTCTGAATAAAACAAAAGAAAATCCTTTTTCGAAAAGATTCACTGAAGCAAGCTGTATGTGCTTTGATTGATACGTGCACCTACCCCATGTCTGGCATCGCAGGTTAAATATTACACGTGGACCCATCCAGTTTCTAGTATCGCAGATTAAATATTTCACGTGAACCTATTCCATGTCGAGTATCGCAGATTAAATATTTCACCTGGACCCATCCCATGTCTAATATCGCAGATTAAATATTACACGTAGACCCATCCCATGTCTAGTATCGCACATTAAATATTTCACCTGGACCCATTCCATGTCTGGTATCGCAGATTAAATATTACACGTGGACCCATCCCATCCCATGTCTAGTATCGAAGATTAAATATTACACATGGAACCATCCCATGTCTTGCATCGCAGATTAAATATTACACGTGGACCCTTCTGTTACGTATATGTAATTAAATTGCTTGTGTGTTAGTTTTAAAATTCTTTTTTATTTTATTTTTGTTTCATTACATTTTATTGTAATGATTATTGCAGGGATTCGAAATTCTTTTTCAGTAATTCTGTTTATCTAAGACGTAAAACGTATTACATTTGCAATATTTTTAGTTTACCTTAGTCCGCGGTAGTGTAAGCGCTATGCTAAAACGATTGGCTATTGCCAAGGTCATTTAGTCTAGTCTATATAAACAATGTTTTATTTTTAAATTTATTTCAGAGTGATAGTAGAATGGGGTTCTTTCTGCGTGACGAATTGCATTTTTCTAATTGCGTTGTTTCGAGTGTTAGGAGACCACGTAGTCTGTCTCGCAAGAACGGGATGATAATTTGGGTAGATATAATACTCTTCCCGAGCGCTTATCAGTTAGTTGTATTCTGAAACCTCGAAGGCCGGGTAGGTTTTTTTTTATTCTTGAAACCAGATTGTTTTTGAAGTTCATTTGTTTTTGGAATTTAATAATTTATTCTCTAGAAAACCAAACGAGTGTACTGTTTTATAAATTCTAGGAGAAAGAAATTCAGTGGAAATTTATTCTGGAATTATTCGGAAACATAAACTGTGATTCAGCTGAGGAATTGATTGCTATTTTGTACAAGGACCACATCTGACGTCATCGCCTTCCATATTGGAACGTCGTCGAGATTCGAACTTGGATTCTAATAGAACTATTTAGTGATAGGACTTGTATTTTTCATTCTTAAGATTAAATTTTGGATTATATTCACAAACCGTAAGTCCTATTTTCCAATTTTTACATTGTTTTCTAGGGAAATAAATTATTTTGTTAAATTATACAAAGCTTGTTTTCTTCACTCTTTTCTCTTGTTATTATTGTACGATCCTACACGTAACAGGAGAAAATTGGGCGCTCGTCCTTGAGATATATGAATTTTGGTTAAATATTTCAGAAAATTGGTTTTTTAAATTTAAATTCACCTAGTCTTTAAATCCCAAGTACTATTTTACATTTTTATTTGAAATCATAAGTGAAAACAACAGGCTTTTATTCACAATCTCATCAAAAGTGGACATATTTCTTTCTAATCCAACTCAAGAGAGGTTGGATAATCTGAAAAAAGATGAGTTGCTTGAACTTGCCAGAAAGTACGATCTTTCTGAAGCAAAATCTTCCTTAACGAAACAAGAAATTAAAAATATTTTGATCCAATATTTGGTGGGGAAAAATATTTTTGATAAAAGCGTTTTAGCATCAGTCAGTAAATCTATGACAGACACTGACATTAAGGTAATGCAGCTAAAAATGAAATACAAGATGGAAATAGAGTTGAGGAAGCTCGAGATTCAGAAAGATAAAGAAAAAGAACAAATGCATTTACAGAAAGATAAAGAAGATAAACAAATGGAATTGCAAAAAGAACAAATGAAATTACAATTTGAAAAAGAGGAGAGAGAGAGAGAGAGAGAGACAGGAGGAGGAGATAAACAAATGCAAATGGAGTTACAGAAAGAACAAATACAATTACAAAAAGAACAAATGCACGTACAGATTCAAAAAGAGAAGGATGAAAAGGAATTTCAAATTAAAATGAAATAATTTGAACTGGCAAGTGACAAGCACGATTCCACTTCTCATACAAATTCAAGTTTTGACATTTCAAGAAATATCAGGTTAGTGCCCCCTTTTAGAGAAAAAGAAGTAGACAAATATTTTATCTATTTTGAAAAAGTTGCGGAAAATTTGAAATGGTCAAGGGAGCATTGGATTCAACTATTGCAATGTGTAATTTTTGGCAAGACCCAAGATATCTATGCATCCCTGTCAGTATAACAGAGTTCTGACTATGATCTGGTTAAGGAGTGCATATTAAGGGGTTATGCGTTAGTCCCTGAGGCTTATCGGCAAAAATTCAGAAACTATAAAAAAAAAGAAGCTGGACAGACTAATGTTGAATTTGCTAGAGAAAAAGAACAGTTATTTAAAAGATGGTGCTTAGCCAAGAAAGTTGAACATGATTATGAAAGTGTTGAACAGCTTGTGCTACTTGAAGAGTTCAAAAATTGTGTTCCTAATGACGTTAAGAATCAGCTTGAAGAGCATAAGATTGAAACTTTGGAAATGCTGCTCTTGCTGCCGATGAGTATTCCTTAACTCATAAAGTTCCTGTTGTAGGCAAATCATTCACTCAGCAGTCTACTGGTAGAAAGGTATTCCAGCCTAATACAACTCCTCCTAAAAATTAATCTGGTACAACTTCTAAAAATCAAGCTTCTGATAAACTTGATTCAAAATCCTTGTCTATTCGTACGTGTACCTATTGCAAGAGAAAAGGACACGTCATTTCTGATTGCTTTTAAATTGAAATATAGGCATCAGAATCAAGACAGACCTATCCCAAATGCTCTTATTTCTAAGAGGTCAAGGTCACGGTCATGTATTGAAAGCAATACATTTGTTGGGTCTCATAAACCCCAGTCTGATTTTATTATGGAGAATTATGAACCATTCATGTCGAAGGGTTCTATATCACACTTGGGTGATTCGGCCAATCCTATCCCTATTAAAATTTTAAGGGATACAGGAGCTTCTCAGAGTCTTTTATTAAAAGGTACTTTGACTTTTTCTGAGAAGTCCTGTTCTAATGAGAGTGTTCTCATTCAGGGAGTAGAGTGCGGCTTTGTTAATGTTCCTCTCCATTCTGTAAATTTGTCATCAGACTTAGTTTCAGGACCTGTGACAGTCGGGACAGTGTCTAACCTACCCGTTGAGGGCATTCATTTCTTGCTAGGCAACGACCTAGCTGG
>JAECUM010004837.1:0-53540 GCA_016617855.1 Megalonaias nervosa | reverse complement strand
TCGATATTGTTTAGCTATCTGATGTGCTGATAACCTATTTCTGAGACCTAATATGTTTTGCTCATCAACAGCACCTATAACAGCCGTCCTTGGCATTATATTAATAAAAAAACAAAACAAAAAAAAATAATTAATTAATTATCGTTAAAGTAAAATATCTCAGCCTTTTTTATATCTCTAGAATTACCATTAGTAATTACATCTTGGCAGTGCCTGAGATATAAAAAAGGCTGAGATATTTTACTTTAACGATAATTAATTAATTATTATTTTTTGTTTTGTTTTTTATTAATATAATGCCAAGGACGGCTGTTATAGGTGCTGTTGATGAGCAAAACATATTAGGTCTCAGAAATAGGTTATCAGCACATCAGATAGCTAAACAATATCGAATAGGCACTGCAAGAGTCTATGATGTCTGGAAAGGATCTAACGATGTTCGTGTTGTTAATGAAACCTCAGTTAATCAAACAGAACATAATGAAGAACAAAAGATAATTACTGAGCAACAAAACAAAATAGATAACCTCGAGGATGTAATCGATGATCAGAAAAATAAAATAGATAACCTCGAGGATGTAATCGATGAGCAGAAAAATAAAATAGATAACCTCAAGGTTGTGATTAATAATCAAAAAAATAAAATAATTAATCATGACCAGATTGTAGTTGATTATAAAAATAAAATCGATGAGCAGTTAAAATTAATAACAAACTTGAAATATGAGCAGCAGATAGATAAAGATAAAATATCTGATCTAACTAGAACGAATTATCGATTAACTATGGCAGCAGCTAAATATCATATGCAACGATAATATCATTGATGTATAATGTCCATCAACCAGTATAGATATTTAATAATTACTCTAGTCCATGATCGGCAATCTTGACATCGTTGACTTTCTCCGTGCTTGATAAAGCTATTGTTGCAGTTAACGCAGTGTCTATGTGGCATTAAATAATCATCGCAATAAATATTACAGTGATTCATTAGTAACCGATAAGACCTTTCAAATTTGACAACATGAAATCACATCGAGCAGGATGATTAATACTAGTGAGATATCATGATGGAGATTCACCACATTCTTTTATAATTATTAATGAAATGTGGTGAATCTCCATTCTATGATACAGTGTTGATATTGTTAATCTGAAATGACTTCATCATCTTGGCTTCGTTATCATTATTGTTATATCTGTATAGAATGCGCCGACCATGTCAATAGAATTTAATCAGATCAGATAGTTGATTTCAGGGAATCTTTCCATGAGAGACGTCATTGACCATCTCATCAAATATATCATCGGTTGTTTTCTTGGCTTGAATTTCCTTATCGTTAAGAGGACGGCCGAGACATTTAATTATATCAGATTCTGGCATACGTAGTATGATAAGTCTTCTGTTAAGCTCACGAAAAAAATAATTTTATTAGCTCAACAACTAACCACGGCGATATGTTAGACTCTTTACCGATGTAGGGAACAACCTTATTATTGATCACGCTGAAAGTTAATATGGCGTCTCGCGGTGGTATGAAATACTCATTACCGTATTCATCGAGAATCATTTTATCGCGGAAATAACCCCTATCAGAACATACAATAAATAAAGCTTTCATATTATTCATTATAATAATAACAAAAATATAATTCTAGTTGAACGATATTTGTTAACCTCTACACGGTTTGCTAGCATGATGTTGATTCACAATACTGTATTATTTCTGCTGTCTTTTTTGACGACGTCTCTTATTCTTTCGGTAATTCGCCGGTCTACCCAAATTGTTATTCATTAGATTATTAGAATCATTAGTGATTGTGGAAACGCTAGCGTTTCTGGGAATCTTTCCGTGAGAGACTCCGTCTCTAAAGATATCTTTGATATGATCATTAAACATATCATCGACGATTTTCTTGGCTAGAATTTCTTTATCGTTAAGAGGGCGGCCAAGACATTTAATTATATCAGATTCTGGCATACGTAGTATGTTAAATCTCCGCAAAAAGTCACATGCGAACAAGTCCATAATCTTAATAACTAACCGCGGTGATATGTTAGATTCTTTACCGACAAACGGAACTATCTCATTATCGATAAATCTGAAAGTTAATTCAGTGTCTCGCGGTGGCATATAATACTCGTTGCCATGTTCATCGCGAATCATTTTATCATAGAAATAAACAGTATCGCTATATAGAACACGATAAACAAGTGCATCATTAACCATGTTGTTCATTATAATAATAATAATATTATAATTTTAGATGAACGGTATTGTTCTGTTAGTTAATTTTCTTCGCAAACGATCCTGTATTTTATTTTTGCGAGTTGTTGTTGTTATATCACTCACTGATCTTTTCGAAAAACCTTTACACACATACTCTCTAGTATAAATATTTTTAACACCATTTTTATGGTTATTGATCTTTCATTATCGTTTGATATCCTCATCGCAAGATCACACTGATCGGTTTCTGGAATTAATATAATCTTGCCTTTCATGATTATTATTATTAAGAATTATTTTATGTTTTATTATGATAATTTTCATTCAATGATATAGGTCAATCTGAGGCTTAGTTATCATGTGTGAATTTACCACATTCATTAATATTATTATAGAAAATGTGGTGAATTCACACTAATAATATTAGGTCAATCTGATGGTTTGTTAATCATTAAACCATTCATTAACGCTCCACACGTGAAACTTCAACATAGTGGTGTGTTGATCTACTGCGATGATATCGTTACCGCCAGGGAATTCTTTACGTGGATCGATAAAATCTTTCCAGCGAGTATTATCGTGAAAGTCTGATTTAGGCCACATGGGGTAAGTAAGTGTATAGTCTGATCTTGTTGTATTTTTGTTGTCTGCAGTTAATGATGCTCCAAAACCTCTATAGATGGCTTTGATCTTTTCAATGATGTTTCTGGTAGTTAATTTATTAGACCAGATTCTCGTTTCAAGAAAGATGCTTGACCAATTACTAACTAGATTATTATAATCACGTGCGAGTTCTGGATTATCAATCATGTTCTTGATGCGTATGCGGAGATCTGGTCCTGATATCGGTATCGTTGTTATCATTACATCATCAGATACAATATCAGGTAAATTCAACGAGTGTATAAACTTTCTTATTATTGTTAGTTTCTCTCTAGGACTAATTTTATCTGATCGAAATACTTCTTTTGCAGTTGCACTACCATCATTAAATTTATCAACGATAATTCGCTGAGCCCGCTTTAGCTGTGTTGAGTTTTTATACAAGTATTCTATTTGCTCAGCTGGTAATAAACCAACATTGCATTGGAACATGTAATTAAGGAATAATTTCTTAGCCTGATATGGTTCTAGATTCGTCTGTGGATCGTATTTGTAATACCGAGGACAGTCTCCATAGATGATTTCATTAATGATGGGATCGTCATCATCATCAGATGATTTAATCATCTCGGATTGTTTTATTCGATTACCTATCTATGTCTTTAGATATTCATCGACATTAGGATCATTATCATAATCGATTTTATTATCAGAATCATTAATGATGGAATCAGTATTGTTTTTTCTCAACCATGTTTCGTAATCATCTACAGGTGGTTCTATTATTATATAGCCAGTATTTTTCATCGCATTAATCAATCGTGGTGTGAAGTACATAATGGAATTATTCTCGTCGATAATGTCACTAATATACGCGTGTCCAAACCCAGTTTGTAGATCTTCAGCGTTTGGAATTCTATATAATTTTGTGTCGTTATCGATCAGTCTTTCACGATCCACGATAACCTTTTCGATACCTTCACGATATACCGGTAGTTTACAAGCGCGTCGTTTTCTCGTTGATGAGTAATGAATTTCATTGACACAGCGAAATCTATGAATCGCCTGCTTGGTCGCTTCAACAGATCCTAATTCTTCTGAGAATACGTACATGGATTTGAATCGATCATCAACGATGCTAACTCCGGCTTCAAGAGTATGGTTGCTGATAACAACGTCGATGTCATCGAATGCGTGATTGATATCACGAAAGTCAGACTTCTTCTGGGCAGGATCTGTATCAGCGTGATAATATCTCACACGATATCCTAGATGTTGAATGAGCTTAGCTAAACTCTCAACAGAGTAATCGGTCCGTTGTTTGTTATGAGTGAATATGGCGATTTTGTCATTAGATGATTTACGATCATCTGATGATTTACGATCATTAATGATGGAATCATTTAATTTTAATTGTTCTAGAAGCGAGTTTAGATTATTCTTGTGAAAATGTTCGATGTGAAATTTCTTATCGTGATCGGGTTTATAATCATTAATGATAAATTTCATAGATGATCGTCCTAGTTTATCACGGAATAATATTAGATTGTCATCGTTAGCATCTGCATCGAGAACGATTAATCGCTTACATATCGTTATTAATCCTAAAAATTTATTCCATCGCTCTTTGCTATGTTTAACTGAGCGGAATTGTTGTCTACGAATTCCATGCCATTCATCAACAATAATCACATCTGGAACTCCACGGATTCTATGTAGAGATTCCCATTGCACAACAACTCGACGAGGAACTCCAGGATTAAATGTAATACAGCCATCGATGTCCATGTAGGATTCAATATTATAATCGGATTTGATTTTTTCGGTAAGTGTCTTTCTGTATGACATAGCAAGCACGGATTGATCATCTCTTAATGATTTCCAAGCTGATTCAGATTTTCCCATTCCGCATGCAGACCCGTCAATGTAGTCAGAGTCAGGTATTACTTTACAACCTGGTCCTGATTCGTGGGTTGGTAATGCCGTGTATGTGTAATCGGCGTTTCTAGTCGTTACATGTCCAGGATAACGAAATCTACGTCGCGCGTTAATAAGATATTTTTGATATTTTTTGTTTTGTTTGGTTGTTTCAGCAGAGATGATTCCATCATCTATGGATGATTTATCATCTAACGATTGATCATTGGATGGTTCAACACTAGTGATTGGTAGTTGTAATTGTTTTCCAGTTGATCTAGGACAGCAGATTGAATAATAATCATCATTGATATACACGAGACAGTTATCGCATTTCTCTTCAATATAACCGCGTGTCTCGTCATATCCGTGTCTGCGTTCACAGATGTTACATTTATGTCCAGGTTCTCTTGATATAGTAAATCTATTTCCGGTTACATTAACGACGCTGATAAGCTGATCAGGTCTGCCAGTAAGTATTGTAGATATACTAACGATGTCTGCTGGTGGAATTTCATCGCAAATGATTATATTATTAGCTGTATCGTTTGTGGGGGTTTTAATCTCAACGCGATGAGGTTGAATACAAGTCGGGCAGACGAGTAATTCACTTGCAGAGAGACTCTGAAGATGATCATTATGTGAAATTAGTTTTTTACATAGCGTCTGCACACCTGGTTTGTGGGACCGTGTGTTATTCAATTTGATACTATGAAGACCAGCTTGTCGATCAACCTTCCAGTAAGGATTCTTCTTATCAGCAGCATGATTCGTTAAATATCGTTGTTGATCGAATGTTACTGGTGTTGATTTACAGAGAACATGATAGCCGCTGTTAGTTTCAAACAAGAATACCTTTTCACGATCGCATTCACACAGTTTGGAGAAATAATCGATAATATCATCAGTGTTGATTTGTACGTCTGTTGGTTGTATGTCTATGCGATCGCTATTTCTATACGTAATTACTTCGCGTATGTACTTGGTGTCGAGGTCAAACACTGGATATCTAAGCCTGAATTTGGGAATTATTTCAGTCACCGAAGACTCATTAATGAAATTCCCAGCGAATCTGTCAAATTCATCATCGTCTGAGAACACGTGGAATCTATTAAAATGCTGAATAATTATTCCCTGCGTGTAGATATCATCATTAGATGATAAACCATCTGATGATTCATAATACACGTTAAAACTCTCGATGGCATCATATTTTGTAGTATAAAACATAACATTTTCAAGAAACTTCGTTTCTAGAGACGAATTATTTTCGTTTGGAATTATATTATTATTATATAGTAAGGTGGATTGTATTTTTTCTGTCATTTTTATATTATTATATACAGAACATATTTTTAATTAAAAAATAATAATTATACTATTATTATATAATAATGCCATTTCAGACAGGACCTAATAATTGTTCTTGGATAGTTCAAGGATCAACTCGGACATGTGGAAAATCATGTCGAGAAGAATACTGCGCCCATCACAACCATATGCTAAGAACAGGATCAAGAGGAAATAGACCGTGTTTGCGCTGCGGTAATGGAGTGCGAGGAGAGATTCAAATCTGCACAGCGTGTGGTGGTAATAGATACAGAGTGATGTTGATTTATTATAATAAAAGAAAACCGAAATATATGTCTCACAAAGATGCTCCACCAACAGCACTTGAATATGTAAATCAGTACTTGTTGAGACGTTGTCTCTAACGAAGTTTCTGACTCTGTCTCTAAGGATGTTCATGAAGAAACCCCTGTTGAGGTGGTGCATTCTTAGAGACTCTGTCTCTCAACACAGTCATGATATTATTAATCTGATGGTTTGTTATCATGTGTGAATTTACCACATTTCATTATTATTATAGAGAATGTGGTGAATTCACAGATTATGATACAAGGTTGTTTTTGTTAATCTGAGATGATTTTATCATCAGATGATTTCATCATCTTGGCTTTGTTAACATAATGCAAATTTACCACGTTCATTATTATTTATTATAAAAAATGTGGTGAATCTGCATTCTATGATATAGGTCAATCTTAGATGATTTTATCATCAGATGATTTCATCATCTTGGGTTTGTTAGCAATGATGCAGATTTACCACATTCATTATTATTTATTATAGAAAATGTGGTGAATCTGCATTCTATGATACAAGGTTGTCTGATGATTTGTTATCTGAGGAATCGCCAGTGATTCTAGAATCATTACAGTTATCCTGATCTATGGTACATTTTTTTTCAGTCTTGCGATGTAATCCTGGGGAGTACAGCTTAATCTTTTACAGATCTCTTTTATTCGCTTTGCTTCCTCGATCATTCTGAATTCTTCTTTTTCCTGTATTATTTGTTGTTCTCGTTGATTTATTATTTTTTGATCTTCTTCAAGATCAATCACTGCAGGAAGTACTTTAAAGTAATTGTGTAAGTATTCACGAGCGGTTGGAGGATTATCCCTGATAAAACCCCGCCGTGGAATTCTATGCTGGTAATAATGCATTAATGCACTGTATCTGTTACCGCCACATTTGGTGCATATAACAGCACGAGATGCCAATCCGCATTTAATACAGATTTGCAAACCAGGAGATTTTTTCACTAACCGATTATGCTGAGCGCAATATTCTCCGCGACATGGTTTATTGCAGATTGTAGAAGTCTTTAACAACCACACACAGTTGTTCATTATAATATGTTTTATTGTTTAATTGTAGAAAAACTCCTTGTATCTTATTTATGTATCGGCGAGTCAACGATAAATGCCATAGCTGCAGAGAGGGTGAACAGACCACTTGGATAATGAACATGTTTGCCTGAAATGAAATATATTTTTTGCTTACAAAATATGTCCCTGACCAGATTGTAAGATAGTTACTATCTTTCAATCCGAACAAACGTGTGTGAACTCCAAATGTAGGGTTCACCCTCTCTGCTGCTTGAGGGTTTTATTCCAAAGAGGGTTTAAGGTCCGAAAACCCCCACCCCCTTAAAATAAATATATTCTAACATTTTTTCACCACCTCAGAGACCCCCTCTCCCTCAAAAAACCACCCTCCAACAAATTTTTATCTCAGAAAATGATGATTATTTGAAACCCAAAGGGGATTCTAGGCCAGAACCCTCACCCCCCTATATTTTGAGATGAGGTTGGTCAGATGACACAATGACATTTATTGACAACATGGTTGATAATGATATTTCTAAAGCGATAAATATTTGTTTAAAATAAAAATAATAGTCCCCAGAGAGGACTGTTTGAAGATGATTATATACATATGATTATGATTATATGCATATGATTATGATTATATACATATGATTATATACATATGATTATATACATATGATTATGATTATATACATATGATTATATACATATGGTTATGATTATATACATATGATTATGATTATATACATATGATTATGATTATATACATATGATTATGATTATATACATATGATTATATACATATGGTTATGATTATATACATATGGTTATGATTATATACATATGATTATATCTTAATTAAGGACAGCACAAAACACAGAATCTTAATTACAGTAGCGTATTTACAGCAAGCATATTTACAGCAATTATATTTACAGCACAGTTTTATACAACCCCATGTGAACCCCTAGGTTGCCAAAGGACATCCTAGCAGGCTCAGAGGTTATATATAAACTTATCTTACGGACAGCACAGTTTTATACAACCCCATATGAACCCCTAGGTTGCCAAAGGACATCCTAGCAGGCTCAGAGGTTATATATAAACTTATCTTACGGACAGCACAGTTACATATAATTACAGTAGCGTATTTACAGCAAGCATATTTACAGTAACGTATTTACATATATTTACATATATTTATTTACAGGGACAGCACATACAAACACAACACTAAGGACAGTACATGTAGACTTAGCTAACTTATATTAAGGACGGACATTACAAAGGGCCTTCTCTACGTTCAACAGAAATTTGCACACTCTCCCCCATAATCAACCCGGGGAGTGTATAAGTACACCCACCACGTGTTGACATGATGGGAGAGTGTACAAATTTTCTATTGAAACGTAGAAGGGCTGGCGGCGCCCCACTAAATAAGAGAATTTTGGCATTAAAATCGCCCCCGCCAGCAATGTGCCGGTCACGAGAATCGAACCACGGACCTTGCGTACGATAATCCAACGCGTTAGCAATCGGCCACAGGACTTCATTATATATATATATATATATATATATATATATATATATATATATATATATATATATATATATATGTTTAAAAAAACTATTATATAGTTACCAAACAGCATTACATTTTCTTATTTTGAAAACACGAAATTTGGCATTACATTTTCTGATTCTGAAAAACGTTATTATAAATAAATCGAGAAAAACATGATTTTTGATTCTATATAAATATGTTTGTACAGAAAAAAGAAATCCTAATGTTGGCTGAATACATAGGCTGTTTAAGATCGACCGTTGCCAAGGATGCTAATTAATAATGACAACGAGTGGGCTGAATGACTACATAGACGCTATAAATATATACATTACTGCGAGAAATAATCAATATTCTTATGAATGGGTTTTTACTTTAATGACACAGCATATATACTCGCTTACAAGTCGAGTCTAACTGCAGACAAAAAGATAAAGATCTGCCATAGCATTATGCGCCTGCAGATCAGAGTTTATTTTGTTTGTTTTACTGATTACTTCTAGCAAAACTGTGCATTATACGACAGCATATTTGGGTCTGCACAGTTGGACTCAACTTATAAACGAGAATCAACAGTAACTATGTTATCTACTAACATTTATGTCAGAGGAAATTACTAGTACTTTCGGTAAATACAGAACTACCACCTAGAATTTGGGTCTTAAAATTACTATTAGATTTACAACTCTATACATTTCATTAGCCAAAAAAAAAATACGAAACAGTATATGTTATGTTCGATAACTACAAAAGATTCTAAACTTAGCTGGAACAGTATTATCTCCCTTTTAAAAAAACAGATATGGTATACAGAGTTATATTTCTTGACCAATGAACACGTTTCAACGGTCGATATTAGGTACAATGTACTGTCATGATTATACAAATAAATTTTAATTCTACCGGATACTTCTCGACGACATTCAAACAGTTCTTTCATTGCTATCTTACTGAGAAGATACTTACTACCTTTTGCAAAATAATTCGACCTATCCAAGTCTATGTTGATTTTTGTATACTGCTCCTGGCTGATCGGATTATGAAAATTGTTATATTTATGTGCAAGCTCGTCTCGCAAACTTTCGAGATAATTAAAATATTTGCTATCTTCTGATCTGATAAGGAAAGTTTGATTCTGTCAAATTTACGAAAACAAATACCTGAAATTTCATCGTCAAATTCAAATGATAATTGCTGGTTATTAACCATTATTGTTTTGATTTTGCTATTAACTCCATCGACTAATGTTAAATTTTCAAACATTATTTCTGATGTTTAGACAAAATTACTTGCATAATGTCCAAGCGCTAGTGTATTAATTCCGTCTCTGCAATACCTTTTATCATCAAAATTACTTAGTCCCCGTTTTATAATTGTATTCGTTTCAAGTTTATGATGATTTGATCTGATAACATTTGTTTTGATAAAACTGACGCTATTGTTTAGCGCTGCTTTAAAATCGTCAAAATTCATTATCTTTTCCACATATCCTTGAGGAATACCTTTTGCTTTTTTTGTAAGTTAATTGTCATCTAATATGACAGCATACATTTTACTCTTTAGTCCAACAAATTCCCTAACTGGCATAATCATAAATTCATCTTTCATTTTTCCAATAACTTTCTTATTTGAATTATCTTGAAATCCACTACATGCTGGATAATCTGATAAATCAAATAGATTTTTATTATTGTAAATATCCTGATAGACATCTTCACATTTTATATTCTAAACTAGCGAATCTGTATCAGTAAATAGCAACTCCGAATCTGGCCACTGCTTTTTGGTAAAATTATAGTGAAAATCGTACATCAGCCACTTTGATATATCAAGTACAGCTGCACCCACATAAATCGGTTTATTTCACTTTAAATTTGTCTTTCGGCGTTGTATTACAACAAGATTTTCATTAAATATTTTCATACTAACAAAACCATCATCGTTAACTAATTTATTTCTGCGATTTATGTCATTAACAATTTCTATTGAAACTCTTTTTCGAATATTCTCCATCGTCTTACCGAACACCGAGTTGTTCATTAACTTGAAAAAGATTTTCTCAAATTCGGTTTTAGCCACAGCACGACGTTTCGTATTTAAGTCAATGTAATTTGTCATCCACCTCAACTGATTAAACTTTAGCACGCGATGGACTTTTCTTAGAATTAGTCCAGCATCTACTGCTTGTTTTAAATTTTTGTAATGCATAACGTAATTTTTTTTTATTGAACAAATTTGGAACTAACTTATTAACAATCGAATTTTTTGCTGTTGTCGTTGCTTGTTGTTCAGTTGATAATAAACTATAATTAATCATCATTGACTCTGCGCAAAACGGATAATCGTTATGTAGATCATGTAACGAACTAGGATAATCTAGATGAACTTCAACAAAGTATGAAATATCGGAAAAATTATTATTAATTTTTCTAGGTAAACCTTTTTCAGTTTCTCTAAGAAATTGATCTGGAGTTATCCAATGAAATCCACCGCAGGGCATTGGCGCTGACATCGCATATCCATACAAATTCACACAATCTAGATAAATAATAGGTTTAGATGGGAGATTTTTATCATAATTTTTCAGATATTTGTTATTAGCTACTGCATATTTTTTGTTATAACGCTAATTCCGCCTCTGATACCTTTTTCAATAAAGTTAAACATATCGACATCTGTTAAGAGATCCAGTTCTATCTTACTTGTTTTTAGGAGAGCGTCCCAAGACAACTTTTTAAGTTAGCGAAACTACTGCCGGCGCTTGTAGCGCTGTTTACAAGCTCATCTAATGATGCTGCCATAAATTGCAGGCTATCAATAAAACGCAATTTACCGAGTGTCACCGACATATACTTTTCAAAATTATTTGGAATACATTTTATTACGTTATTTAATTTTAGTTTAGCTTTAATATTTTCATCACCAAAACCTTCTACGATGATATGACTGTCATAGCCACGAAAGTTATGTAAAACTACGGGAATACAATCTGAAGCATGAAATTTTAAATTACAGCTGTTATGAGCTGCTCCACGATATTGGCCGGTCAGATGACAATGATCTCGCACCTTATCACGGACTCCGTTGGAGTCTACCAACAACATTTCACAAACATGACAATTAACTGCCTCATCGAAATCGAGTTGTTGTTTAGACGTTATTTTCATCGGAGCTGTTTTAAATAATCTGTTAGAAATTTTATTAACTTCGTCTATTAAATTTTTTAATAACCATACGGCAGGATTTTCACCTCTATATAACTTTATCGGAGTTGAAAATTTATCGTTAGCGCAACAAACTACTTTATAAGCTACTCCACAAGGAATATGTTGTTGTATTTTTCTAGTACTTGATTTATTTGGATTATTTTCTGCTCCAACCACAGGAACGAGTAGACACTCGAAATCAGCGTAAATAACAAAAGGAATATTTAGTTTATAATTATAATTTTTAAATTTTAATATTTTTTCTTTTCGCTAGGCATACTTATTCTTTGAACATTGACACAGTATTTGAGATGCTCCTGCAGTCTTCCATCGCTAGAAAAACCGTGCAAACATCTATAGCAGAAATATTTTTTATTTTTATTTTTACTGTATTGTTTGCCAACTAGTCCGTTAAAGTTTTTTATCCAACAATAATGTCCCCGATAAAATAATAAATTTATTGTATTTTGTGTAGCATTTTCTGAGATATATCTCGGGTAAACGTTTTCTCGCTCATCTAATCCGAAAATATTTACTGAGATACTGTTTTGTTTTTCAAACTTTGGTATATGATTTTCTGCTACTGGAAAAGTTATTCCTAAAATATTTAGTTCGTCTTTGTATGGCAAATACTTTTCAATTCTGCCGGGGTGACACACTGAGGATGTTTTGCAGAAAGAATAGACCATTGAAAACATTTGTTATCATTGTTTTTGACATTTATACAGCATCTTTTGTGTTTAATTTTTTGAGGGAGATCGACGTACAAACTACCGCGAAGTACGTTATATTTTGCTGTGTGAAATAAAACTTCTTTCATCATTTCAAATTTCCAACCCGATCCTGATGCAGTAAATTCTTCTAATGTTTTGTTTATTTCTTGATGTATTTCATCGGCGACCATGGCAATGTCTGTTCCAGTTAATATTTTTCTCGATTTAGCTGTTAAATATGGTTCTGAAATTTCGCTGTCAAAACTTTTTCTTTCAATAATTGCATCAAGTACATCCTCAACTGCGTGTAACTTTGATACAATCGTATGATATTGGACTATACGTTTGATACTTTTATGAGCCGCAAGTTCTTGAGTTATAACTGGTTGCAAAAGATGAAATAAACTTGTGGAATTAAAATTTGCTAAAATATTTTGATCATCAAGTTTGTAACTATTATCATAACCTGAAAATGCTGAAGCAATTTTTTCTGATTTGATAATGTTCTTTTTAGCAATATCTCACAATTTTAACATTATATATATAGTAATATTTAATATTTAATTGAATTTTTTTAATTAGAGATATAAAAATCCTTATAGTATAATGACAGAAATTTTGAGATATCTGAGATTGACGGCAGAAGAGCAAGAATTTTATCATGTACACCCAAAGTACAATTTATATGCAGCAAATATGTTAGGTTCTGTTATTAATATAAAATCTAAAAATCTGTTGGCAAATCAACACCAGCTGGTGTATTAATTTCAGTAAAAGGCGATAATGCAGAAAGGACTAAAATGTTTAGAAAAGATTCTATTTATACCTTGTTTTGCGACGATATTCCAGAAGGACAAGAAGTATACAGAGCTAATAGCGCAGTTGCTGATGATAATATTGAAAATTCAGCATTACAAAATGAATTTCAACATCACCCAGTATTTGATTTATATGAAGCTAATGATAAGGGAATTATTAGACATAAAAAAAACAAAAAAAGTTGTTGGAAGTTTACAGAACAGTGGATATCTTGGTGTTAATGTACGTGGAACAAAAACTAATTTTGTTTATTATCAATCTCATCGTTTTGTGTTTGAAACTTTTAACGGACTAATACCTTATGGTTTAGTTGTTGATCATAAAAATGGTATTAAAACAGATAATCGTTTGGAAAATTTAGATGTGGTTACGCCAAAACGAAACACAAGACGTGGAGCCGGTTTTCATGGTTCTAATTTTAAAAATCCGGCTAAACCAATAATTTCAATAAATATTGAAACTGGAGAAGAAATGAAATTTAAATCAATGGCATCTGCTGGAAAATATCATAAAATTAATTCAAGTGTAGTAAAATTTGTAGCTGATAATGTAACAAAATCAGCAACGTCAATGTTGACATTTGATAGATTTAATTTTAAATACGGCAACTAACGATATGTTCTATATCATTTTGAGTAAGACAATTATGACTAAATTCCCTAATATCGTCGCAATTAAATCGTAATGACATCATTTTATTTGTATTAAGTTTTATTTTTTCTGCTGTGTTAACAAAAATTTGTCAGATTCACCTAATGTTATCATGACATCAACAAAATAAAAACTATGTCCCAACAAACAATTTCGAATTGCCTCAGCTAATTCTTTGTTGATTTGTGATATATTAACTCTTTGATGATATTTTATTTCTCCAAACATCTTATTTTTTATTAATTTGACAAAAGATATATTATAATAAGGAACTTAATTGAGAGACTAGCTGAATTATGTTCGGGAGATTTTGTTTCAGTTTCAAATTTTACATTAGAAAATATTACTAATGATAGATTTGCTGGTTATACTGAAAAAGATATTTTGCATAACTATGACGACGACGAAGATGATGTTGTTGTTAGTAAAAAAAATTTAAGCAAACCAACAACTGGACAATATGATGTTAAGTACCATATTGCTAAAAAATAATAAAATTTAATTTTATTATCACGGAGCATCAAATATTTTGGCAGCTTATAAAACCCTTTTTAAACGTAAAAATAACTGGACAACAAAGAAATATAAAACACGATTTTATTTTTGTTAAAATATTTAATTTAATGCCAGTTATTGACGCAAGAAAATTACATTTAATTTCTTTATGTAAACCAGTAAAATGTAAATCAGTATAAATAAAATACGAAGAAATTTATACTAATATTATTCGATCGACTTAGTTGGTACCCAGCTATTAAATTTATCGCCATATCCACGCCATTTGACTAAACGTTTGTTGCCGCGCTTTTTAATAACTTTTTCAATAACAAATATATCTTGTTCTGTTTTCTGAAGTTCTTGCTCGTAAAAACTGCCAGTTATAGTCTCACCTAATAAATCTTTCAACGAGTATGTAACTGGTATTGTTAAAAGTACTTTATCAACAACAAATACTTCTTCGCTCCAGTTATGAGTATATCCTTTTTCAAATGTTTTTTTTTTGTCGAAGAAATTCTAACTTTATCACCAACTTTAAATTTATGTCTGCGGTACATGCTTTCGTTTGCTAATATTGGATCTGCAATCGCGTCGTTTGGCGACATTTTCAGGGATCTGTGTTTCGTGTTATTATACTCGTCAACAATTGTTTTGTAAATTGTCAATATATTTACTCGTATTTTTAGCTGTCAAATATTTGTGGATTTTTTCGTTGAGCGTGCGATTAAATCTTTCAACGGTGACGCTTTTTCCCTCATTTCCTGTAACATATTTTTTAATGTTATTTTACTCTAAAAATTGTTCAAATTTTTTATTAAAAAATTCTGCTTTATGATCAGTCCAGATCCTATTTGGTTTTCTTTCTGTGTTAACAATAATTTGTTTTAATGCATCAGTTATCGATGTTCCTGTTTTATCCGAAACGGGTATACTAAACGCGTATTTGCTAAAAGCATCTACAACATTAAAAAAATATCTCTTTGGAGCGCCATCGGCGCCAACGTTAAACTGAGCTAGATTTGAGATATCAACTAAATCTATCGCCCAGATGTCATCAACGGCATTTGCGACAACTTTACGTCGCGGAAACTATTTTTTTAGGTTTATGTAGCTGAGACGCTAGCGTCTCTGAGGCAAGATCATCATATAATTCTTTTTTACCGAGTCCGAGTTTATATTTTGCTCCAATAAAACCCTGGACCAGCCTTCGGTCAACACGTTCTCGCATATTTACAGGTTTCATATTAAGAAGTTTGTCTAACATTACTTTATCGCAGCTGTGTTTATTTTGTTCGTTGTCTGGAAGTTCAATATCTCTATAGCAGATATCATGGCGCATTGCTATTGCGTCAACTTGATTGTAAGGCTCTTGTCCTGGCAGCGGATTATCGTTTTCATCAAGTTGCTCATCAAGAGGATTATAAGGTCCAGTATATTTATGGCCTGGCAATGTCCAACCGCCTTTTGGTTTCGGCAATTTGCCACTTAATGTATATATATATATATCTATACCTGTTCCAATTATTTCTCTGTTGTTGCATTTCTGACAATATGTAACAATTTTATTTTGCTCCAAACATAAATCTCTATGACAATCGCACTCGCATGTCATTATTTATTAATCATCTACTAAAATAATTTCTGGATAACCCGCTCCGGACAACTTTGTTTTTGGTAAAAACATACTTTTTCTTTTTCCACAGATTGCACAAATACTTTTCAGCATTATTCTATTATTTTCTGTTTTTTCTGTTTTTTCATCTTGATTTTCTGTTTTAGTTTTACACTTAAGACAATATGTTGACATTGTATATCAGTGAGTTTAGATAAAATTAATTGCAATCTCATCATTAGAGTGAGAAGGTTGTTTGTCAAGTTGCAAAACAAACTTTAAAAAATCTGGATTTTCAGTCATCTGTTTAATGAACATTACACAACAGTATCAACAAGCGAAAGTTCCAACTGGTTGAATTTGATTAGACGAATAATTTACTATTTTTTTTTTACTCATATATTTTTTTTATTGCGTCACTTGGTGGAATTCCGAACGAGTCAAAATAATTGTTATCAACAACAGCTACCCAATGTGTACCAGATCCGTCATTGAAATCTTGTATATTTATAATGCACGAACCTGGCGTCTCTGGAATCGTCATAAGTTTATCTTTAGAATGAACTCCACTGAAATTTTTTACTTTTTTCAGTTTATCAAGTATATCAAAATTACTTAACGCGGCCAACTTCATCTCCTTGTTCCTGGCAACATTAGTCCTCGTCCTAACAGATCTGGCAATAGACTTCCCGTCAATCCTGCTAGTATTGGAGCTATTGGAATAAATCCACCTTTTCTCCTCGGTCGTGTCTTTTTTTTCGTCGTTGTCTTTTTTTCGTCGTTGTCTTTCTTTTTGCTGTTTTTCGTTTAGGCATTTTATATTTATCTTTAGACAAAAATTTTCTTTATTCCATGACCCTCAACTGCCTTTTTCGTTGCGCCAGATACTGCTCCACACGCTGCTGCTAATCCTAATGTACCTAACACTGGCAAAATTTTAGGTATTTACGTTCTGGCCATTACAGATAGTGCCGGACCGAAGAAACCACCTTCCACTGCAATGCGGTGGGACATTGCAGTTATTTGTGCAGCACTTAAATTTAACACAAAAGGTTTTTTGCGCTCGTATTTATTTACTTGTTTTTTGGTTAACATTAATTTTGTTAAAGTACCTAAAACACCTGCGTTAGGGTTGACCTTTAATGATACTTGCCTTTTCTTTGCAACAGCAGCTGCTAATTTTTTTAACTTGACCATCTGTCAAATATATTTCTTTTACAATATATTTTTTCATCTTGTATTAAAGTTACAGATTAAACTTAAAGTAAAGTACAAAGCACTTTAAACTTGTACCGACATTTTACCTCCAACAAAATCAATCGTAATAGTTCTGTCGCTGATCACTAACGCATATACATATAACTGGGCTGCTGGAACTGCTCCTAATGTCCAAGTAATTTCAATATCAGCAGTTGAAATTACATCTCTTTCATTTTGTTTACTAACATCAAAATAAAATGTCGGATAAAGTGTACGAAATTCCTCTACTGATATCTGAGATCCGTCTCCAACATCTTGATATTTTTGCAATGCGTCCATAAGATACATGTAAGGTTGAGTAATATTTTTATTAGCGTCATCTGCAAAATTACATTCTATCGCTCGCTCTGGATATTGCTATGAATTTATTCTAGCATATATTCGTCTAACATCAGCATTATCAAATATCGCATTATTTTGTTGTTGGTTACCACGTCGCGCTTGTTGCTGAAATACAACAAATATTGGCCGTAGCTTTTGTTCAGTCGACGTCGTTGTAACTCGCCATGTGTAGTTTGTGGTATTTGGAACTGCTGTTTGATATATTTTATGTTTCTGAAAATGAATCTTTTTTGTGCGGTTTCTAAGAATATCATCTAATTCGAGTGATTTCGAAACTGTAGGTGTTATTCGTGGCATCCACAGCGCAAGTTTGTTTATGACAAACTGTACATCAGCCGCGCCAAATCGAAATAAACAATCATTTTGTTCTGATCGATCTGAAATAAGTGTATGTTTAACTCCATGAAATGCTTTATTGTAATCGCGACAAAATCCAAATATTTTACTTATTGGCAGCATCATTGTAATTTGACGTGATTCTTCTGCAAGTGCATTTCTCTTAACATAACCCTCATTATAACGTGTATTTCTTACGCTAATTGCGTTATTAATCAAACCTAACATTGCAGTACCGTCAGCAGCTGCAGCTGGTGGTGCTATACCAAGATTATTGCAAGCTGAAGTAAGTGAGACTCTTGTAGCGTCTGCATTAGCGGCTGCATCTGATGCGGCTATACCAAAATTGTTAGCATTAGCGATAAGAAAATTTGTTACAATTACAGCATTTGCAGCAGCATCAGCTCCAGCAGCTAATGCTACTCTTAAAATAAATTCATTTATCGCAGGAATTATTGGACCGGCTCCAGTATCTTTAAATCACATCATGTTAGTTGCAGTTGATTTGGAGTAATGATGGGAAAACGACATAGTATTTAAGATTGTACTTGCAACTTGTAAGTGACTTGAAATATCTTCGACAGTTTGATTGGCCAGCTGATATCTGGCACTTTTAAATAAACACCAACCATCATTTATAAGAGCTACTTCTGTGTTACCTGCAATTGCGGCAGGTGGAACAGCTACTGTCATAATCTGGCCACGAACTTCTAACATTGCTTTATGAGGCAGTAGAAATACGTCATCGTCTCGAGTATTAAATGTTCTAACGCCAGCCTTATTAGACTCGTTAGAATTTTCATCGAGATATTCAATATTTTCAAATTCTGTTACTGTGTCGTCTTCGTCATAAATTTCTGCTAAATCGAGATAATTTTTAACAGACATTTTTTATTTATTAGGTTATACAAAATTTTGTCATCAACGATAGCGAGGCTATTTCGGTGTTGTTACTTTAGATATTAATTTTTGTATAATTTGTTCTCCTCGCGGTGATAAAAGTTTTTTTGTTGTTGTTATCATTGCGCGTTGAGTTTCTTTTGTTGGTGCGATTTCTGAAATAGCTTGTTTAATTGCCGGTCTTTTTATTTTATCATTTATTTTTTGTCCAACAGCAGTTCCAGCAGCAGATGCAGCTCCAGTTGCAAAAGCTTTTGATGCGTCAAGTGTAATTGGTGCAACTTTATGAGCTATTCCTGGAACATTTTCTATAATTTTAGCAAATATATTTCCCAAAAATCCTCTTACTATTTTTCTTCGATAAACTTTTTTCTGTTTCATTATATCTGAGGTTGTATAATTTTATTGCCAAATCTTTTAGAAAATATGTTTACTATTGTTCGCGTAAGTGTAAATAATAAGTAACAATTTCATTGTTAAAATACAGTTGTCGTCCAGACTGATCTGTCAATTGCATATTTACTTCTGTTTTTTGATTTTCAACGTTTAACGGATAATAAATAAACTGACGTGGATTAATTTGCATAAGAGAACCAGGTGGAACGTCTGGTGAAAAACTGTATATCGTTTGTCCTTTACTACCTAAGGCTGAGTAAGATCCAGATGCAATAGAGCAATTTACCAATATTGTGTTTACATCAGTTATATTTACTGGCAGTTCACCGTCATACTTTCTGGTTTCATTAGGAGGAGCAGCATAACTTTTATGAAGAAATCCTATCAGTGGTGCGATGCTTTTTGGATTGATAAAATCAACTGTTATACCAGGTTTTATTGTTATTCTAGCTCGTAACGCATTATAATTTAGTGTAAGCTCAAAACTATCAGCTACACCTTCATTTTTTGTTATTAGTTCTTTTATTGTTTTATTTAGATCAGTTATGTTGTAGGCTCCTTGTGGAATTTTAATTAATTTCAGTGCGGAGAAACCTCGACTAGTATAAATAAATTCAAAATTATCATTTACTCCAGTTTTTACATTAGCCATAGCATGCCAACAAGTACAGAAAATTAGTCCAATTTCATATTGTTTTTCACGATCTAGTTCTATTGGCGGAATATACTTTACATAAAAATTTGCGCTATCTTTATCAGATTGGCTAGAGTCTAGTAATAATGTTGCTGACATTTATTATTATATTTTTATAAAATTAAACCGCCGCGATTAAGTCGCGATGTAAAATTTCGTATTCATCAGATGTTAATAAATTTTCCGATCTCAAATTATCAATTATGTCAATAATTTCATTGTCAATTTCAGCACCAACATTTCCAGCTTCTTTTGAAGATATCAATAACATTAATCTGCCAATCATTTCAGTAACTGATGAAAATATTCTAACTCCAGTTCCTGTTTTTTCAGCTAACCTTCTATCAAGTTCTTCATAATCTTCAACCAATCGACTTAATTCAATTTGTCTTTCAATAGGTTTCATATCCTTTGGGACAACTGTATCAGCCTTCATACGTTTATCATCTAGATTTTTTGCCTCAGTACTCAAACTATGGTTAGCATCTTCGTATCGGTTTTCTTTTATTCTACTAATAACTTTGATATAAAGATCAGCAATAATCCAACGTCGATATCTGTCAATACTGCCGGGGTAGCTTTCATTTTCTAGTATTACATCGTTAAGATGTATCTTACTTTCTTCTTTTATTTTTTCTAGATCTTCAATTTTTTTTGAATTCGTAATTATCTTTTCTAACATCTCGTACTCTCATTTAAAAAAACCCATATTTTTTATCAAAATTTTTATACTCATAATCTTTTATTCTGTCATTTATATTTTCTAAAGCAAAGTCAAATAATTCTTTTTCTTGAATATCTAATCCATGTTCTTTTCTAAATTCCTCTTTTTTAGCTCTTTCTTCAGCAAATATATCCTCTAACATTTCTTCTTATTTTTTCATTCTTTTTTCTAACTTTCTTTCAATCGGTCCAACTATTATATGAGTTGCTAATCTTTGTTCAAGTGCTAGTGGATCATTTATCAGCCTATCAATTTCAGCTTGTCTTGCAACAGGATTAGCTATATGTGCTGTAAGTAACTCAGCTAATCTTCTTTTTTCTTCTTCAGATCTTTCAATAATTCTTCCAGCAGCCACTTCTTGTTGTTCTTTGATTAATCCTATTAAACCTTTTTCTTGTAATTTTTTAACTTCTTCTTCTGATAATGGTTTAGTTTCAGGTTGTCTTCCAAGTAAAGCTTCAGTAACTGGTTTGAGAGCGGCGGCTGTTGTTTCTGCTGCAGTCACGTGGCAACGTCGTGCTTGTTGGATCATCTGCCTAAGTTCAGCTAAAGATTTAACAAGTTTTTTTTAGATTTTCTATATGTTTTCTGTAATTTGCTTGTCTTTCCATTAATTATATACTATTTTCTATAAAAAGTATTGTAGATATCTTTCAATACAACAGCGAAACATCTTACTCGTATCATTTGTTAATTTATCAAACCAAAAAAAAGTCATATTTATTTGCCGTCGCTTTATGATATAATTCAATAAATTTATCTTTTGTTACATCACCACATTATTCGTTCGCGATATTTCTAACGTCAACATTGTCCAGTCCTGGAAATAATATAAAACTACCAGTATTTCGCTTAATAAATCTGTCAACATTATAAAAACTTTGGGCGAGATAAATAGAATTACATTTTTTATTACGTGATAATGAAAAATATGATCTTATTTTATTCATTTCCTCGTTGTTTAGCGGAATATCATCAAAAACAAGTTGATTAACGGGAACAAGTTCTTCTGGTTGTTTGATAATAAGAAAATCTTCATCAGCCTCAAGATCATCACGAAGTTTTTCATCATAATTGTTAAGTAGCTCGTACTTATCCTGTTGTGGATTAATTGTGTAAATATAAACGCGATCGTAGTTAAAATTATCTCCGAGAAGTAAATTCATAAGCAAGTTTGTTTTCCCAGATCCAGTTCTTCCAACAATAAGACAATGACAATCTGGAAGTTCGTTTTCATGTTTATGTTTCACCAACCGCTCTGTGTCAAAGTTTAATATCGACGATTTTGCCATTATTGTTATACAGTTTTATGTTATATAAAAAAAATTGTCAGACAATAAATAAATAATGAGCTATTATACAAAATTTGGAACATTAGTAGGAGATTCATCGGCTGTAAGTACAACAATAACAGACGGTAAGGTTGATGTATCAGGTTACCTGAAAAAATCCGGCGACACAATGACAGGAAACCTATTTGTGTCAAATCAACGATTACTAGATTTAGAAACAGATTATCCACCAATAAATGTCGTTAATACACAAGCTGTTAGTTATGCACAGCTTAAATAGTCGACAATAATAAACTAGATAAATCTGGTGGAACTTTAAGCGGTAACTTAGATATGTCAGAAATTTTTTTATATAAATTTAGAGACCAGGTATCCACCAGCAAACTTAAATCAAACTCAAGCGGTAAGTTATTTGCAGTTCAACTATATTGATGATAACAAACTTGGTAAAATAGGTGGGACAGTTACAGTTAATATCAACATGTCAGGAAATTTTTTTTATAAATTTAGAGATTGTATATCCGCCAGAAAACTTAAATCAAACACAAGCTGTAAGTTATGCGCAACTAAAATCTGTTGACGATAATAAACTTAACAAATCCGGCGACACAGTGGGAGGTAACCTGATAATGAGTAATAACTCAAAAATAACTGGATTACCAATAACCTCACCACCAGCTAATGAAACCGATGATATTAGTTATGCTCAGTTAAAAGATGAACTTATCCCATATTTTAAGAAATCCGGTGGACCAATGTCAGGTAACATAAATATGAAAGCCAACAAGATAATGACGACTTCCGTTCCAGGTAACCCTAACGATCTGACAAATAAAGAGTATGTTGACAGTCTGTCTAGTAGTGTAAAACGAAACAAAAATAATGTTGGGTATATTCCAATATTATTTAAGGCAACTGACAATCGAGTTGGGTTTGAGGTAAGCGCATCAGCATATTATCCTGAAAATTATCCTCATTACGCTTTCTCTGATAGACACGAGTGGACGACCAATGGAGAAGTTGAAAATTTTTGGATCAAAATTAAATGTCCCACTGTAGTTGCTATTTGGCAATTTCATTTGCGAGGCCGATCAAACTCTAATGTTGGTCGAATTTATGATTGGAAATTGGAAGGATCAAATGATGATATTAACTGGGCAACATTGTATAGCACAAATAACATGTATATTACAACAGCACAATATTTTACAATTCCGATAGAAAAAACTGTTAACAAGTACTTGTATTTCCAAGTTTATGTCATCGCTGCTGAACATCCGTTTCCAGGACTGACAGCATTTCAAATATACACACTCGATGATCAAATTTAAACTAATGCTATAAAATATTGTCAGAACTACCAATTATAACTGTTGCGAGAGAATTTTATGATTATATTTTTAACCTTAAAATAGATGTTGGGGATGAATCACTATTGGCACGTGCGATAAATACAACGAAAAAATTTACAATTCCAATGATAAACTCCCCATTGTCAGAAGAAGAAAACAATTTTGTTCGTGTTATGTATATGCGAGGACCACAACTAAAAAAAGCAATAGTAAACTTTGATATTATAAGTAGATACTGTCATCCTGATGATTGTCTTGGAAAACAAAAACAAGTTGAAATCCTGTTTAAAAAAATATTACTTGAGTTTGATTTCAAAAATATAAATTTAATAATGCGATCAGGTTTATTAAAAGCACGAATAGCCCAGGAGAAAAAACAAATGAGCGATAACTATAATCGTCTCGACAAACTATCGGAATCTAGGATAATAGGAATAAGAAGAAACAGGAAGTTATATAATAATTTTTTAAAACGATAAATTTTTAAGTATCTCGGCATGTACTTCCATGATAAAGAAGCCCTAATTAAAATTGTTACAATGACGGTTGATACAGAGTTAATTATTAAAGTGTAATCGAACGCAATTTTGCCAATGATACGTAAAAAACTAGAATTTGATCCGATTATTGTTAGCAGATCTCTAAAGGTAATCAAAAATTTTGAAGATGAAATTAGTAATCTTAGTGATAATGAGCGAGAAAAATGTTTTGATGAAATAACAAAAACAAAGTTGGAAGTAAAAATTGATTCTTATTACGACATAAGTGAAGAAGATGATATTCCATTTCCACCACTCAACACTCTAGACAATTGTCATTACGAAATTATTATAATGAAATTGAGAAAATACTCACAAAACCATATGAAAAAATAATGCCAAAAGTAGCTTCTGTTATTAGTCTTCTCACAACTGACCTAGATAAGCTTAAAAAATTAATGCTAGCAAATTTCGTGGTCGCATATGCAATTATCAGACAACATCTTGTTCTGAGAAATTTCACGTTAGATCAGTTGAGTTTAGTATTAGGGTATATTGATGAAATAGAAATCGATTACAGTAATTTGGTGAATAAAACAGATTTGTACGAGAGTGAAGTAGAAAATAGTTTTGATTCATACGCTTGGTTAAAGAAAAATGAGGTATTAACAGATGAGCGATATAAGGATACTTCGTCAGATGTTTATGACAAGTACAGAGATTTTATAGCTGATCCTAACAATAATAAGTTCCATGAGTTTCTTGATTCGATTGTTGGTGCTAGAATTTTTAATATTATATAAAACTGTAAAGAAATATTATTTAATGAAAAAAAGTATAGTTGATTTTAATCATATTTCAGATAAAATTCCAAAACAAGATGTGGACGCTCTAATACAATATTACAGATATTATCATAAAAAAACTTTGGTCCGTGAAAAAATGTTACAAATACTATAACAAAATACTTCGAGTGATATCATATTTACTACTGCTAATGACTAGCTCTGGCATAATTTCAAGTGGCGCATCATTAAATCCGTTTTTGTTAATAATATCCGGTGTTGGTGTTTCTCTTGCAACAGCGTGTAAAAAAATTGAACCTCGGCTTGCAACTAAAAAAAAATGCTTGTAAAAAAGCAAGTATCACCTATAAAAAATTACTTGATCAGATACAATCTTATTTGCGTGGTACAAAATATGATATGGACGATTTAATACGAGAGTTCCGTATTATTGACAGTATGTTAACAGATATTCTGCCAATGAGAGTCAGCAGATATGAAAAAGATTATCATAAAATATGGGTTACAACAGTAGTAGATGTTCAATTTTGTACAGCTTTAGAAATATCATTATCAACCATGTTGTCAATAAATGTCATTGGGTCATCTGACCAACCTCATCTCAAAATTTAGGGGGGTGAGGGTTCTGGCCTAGAATCCCCTTTGGGTTTCAAATAATCATCATTTTCTGAGATAAAAATTTGTTGGAGGGTGGTTTTTTGAGGGAAAGGGGGTCTCTGAGGTGGTGAAAAAATGTTAGAATATATTTATTTTAAGGGGGTGGGGGTTTTCGGACCTTAAACCCTCTTTGGAATAAAACCCTCACCTATGATTACTACTTTAGTGCATCAATCAGGCACCAAAGTTTCACGCTCGTGTAACTGCGAATCGTCTTGATGAAATTATTCAATTTCAATTAATGCTAAAGAATTATTTTAATAATGAACTGCACATCCAATCTGGTCACAACAAACACTATAATTGATCTTCATTATTATTGATGTTAATTGTCTGGGTTTCTGGAAAATATCGGTGAATACTAATATATAGACACAAGTACATCCTTGTTGTGTTTGTTTCGAGGAAGGGGGTTGGCGGTATGGGTTAGAAATGTTTCTTTTGCAGCATGCATTTTTAATCAGCTCCCTTGCCTTTTAACGGGTGGGGTTAGGGGAAATAGGCAAATGCTTATCATTACCATTACACCTCCGGGATTCTTCCTCCACCTGTTATACTAAAAGCCATGTATAAACTATCTTGCGCTGTTAATGATCAAACAACAAGAACTACTACTACTAGAATAGTGAGTTCAACTTAGATCACGTTCGGTTTGAGTCTTTTGATGCAATCTTTACTCCGCAGTATCTAATAGTCATGTAGTCATTGTACTTCAGTACAGTATATACGTTATGTATATTTGCCTGATATTGCTTGTTGGCTTTTCTGAATATCTATATGTTATGCATATCTGTATTTTGTAGATGAGCTCGGTCTAAATCAAGTTAATGTCCTTCCTGATTAGTGACATTTATTTTGTAAACACCATAATACATAGCTATTTTCTATGATTATGGACAAATGCATTCAGATCATTATTAATGGAGGTAAACATTTTTATTTCTAAATGAATGCAGGACATTAGTTTCTCACCTGGAAAACCCTAAACATGTTGACAACTTGTAATGTTTTTGAAAGGAGACAGACCGGCATCCTGGATCTTTTATTGTACCGTATATATTTATATAAATATAATGTACTTGAAAAATTAATCATTCTTACCTTAATATCCGAAGTGGAAACAGTTTTGTTCTTATGTTCAGTTTTTAGTATATTTTTTGCTAGGGGGGATTTATTTATTTACATTATTCACTGGATTTATAAAGTGTTTATTAATACTTCTTAGATTAATCAGTAAACTGGAATTATAGTGAATTTAATCAAGGACAGTTTGCATAATATTATTGTGAGACATCAAATATTTTAACACATCGCCACATTCCAGGCCATTAGCACATTAGCACATTTAATACTACAGGCACATCAACACATTCAATACTGGAATTTATGTGGAACAACACTAGAGTTTATTTGGAACTCTATACATTTGGACTTGTGATAGAACTGTTAGGACTATTGGGATCTAATTAAAATACTCTAATTTGTTTTTAATATAGTTAATGTTTTTATTCTAGGGAAGTCAATTATATATTAATTTTTTTAAAACTTTATGTTACTTAGTAAAAAGACCATATAGTCGTAAATTATATCATTCACCTCTTTCGACACATTGTCCTTTACTGTAGGTCTACATAGTAGAACTACATCTCTATTTCACTTTAAAATCTCTACAGAAATATTCCAAATAATTCCATAAAGTTAGCAGCTCAACACATTTACATCATTTTGATTTCTAATGTACTTTACAAGGCGTACTTAAATGTATATCTCACATCTTCACACAAGGACACTGTAATAATAGGAGTGATAGACAAAGCTGATCAGGTTGATTTATGTGGTAAAATCGGTATTTCCAGTAGGAATGGAAATTAACCTAAATATTTATTTATTTATTTATTTAACAGAATCAAATCTTTTTGCCGTAAATTAATAAAAATTATTCTGGAAAGCTTGATTTAAACTTCGTAAATTAGCGCTGACGAAACATATGAATGAAATAGCGTAAACACATAGACCTCAGACCCATTTAAATTATATTTCTTAACTAATTAGGATTAAATACTCGTATTTTTTTCTTCCAAGTTTGCTTTTGAAATTTAGAACTTTCTGTTGTGTTTGTGATCCTTGGATATTCCTCTGATGATTCTTCTGATAGGCAGTAAAGAACACATAACTTTAGTTTTAATACAGAGTGCATTTACAGCTCAACTTAGTTCTTTCACATAATGTCATGATTAGCCTTCACCGCCACGTACAGGACACAATATCATGGTGGGCAAAGGTGCAAAAGGATCGATTATCAATAATAATCGTGACAACATAAATTATCCAATGGAAACAATTAATTGGACCATTCAAAACACGTTGAAAAGTTGTATTTTTAACATAACATCGTTTTGGAGAGGAATATTACTACCATTATCTTAAACAATGAAAGACTTATCTCGGTAAATATAACATGATAAACAAACAAGCTCACTGGATACAAGAACCGTTACCACATCAATTATGCCGCCATTAGATAGAAGTTACTACTGAGGACTTATTCTGAGAGGCCAATTACGAATACTTAATGTAGCATCGCCAATGAATTCCCAGAGAAACTTCGTATCTAGCTTATTTCAATTTGGTATGATTATTTGTAGCTCTTATTAATAACTATAAATAACGACATTTGTATCGGAAAATAAAATCCTTTACAGGTAAATAATAGAATTGATGTATTTATATCCGTAATATGATGTACATGTTAGAGATAATACTTTAGTGAAAAGAACGTTCTAAGTATATTTTCTCATTCTCTCCCAACATCAGGTTGAAACCTCTTTTCTGCAAATCAATTGACACTATGTGATATCATATTACACTTACAAAAGTTCCTTAACGAAAATATCGTTACTTTTAAATTATCATAAATCTACACGTAGAGATGAATATTTACTTAATGTTTTACTTCATCAACTTACTGAAATTTTCATTAAAGGAAAGACGATACAGTAATGAACTAACATAATTCATTTGTGAAGTTATCACTTCTACGCATAAAGATAGTGTGACCAGATACAAACTGAGAGAAAATCTCCGATATGTCATCAGATCAAGAATGTTACATTTCATGAGATCAAACATGTTAGATTTTATGAGAACATGATCCATTTCATGAGATCAAGAATGCTAATTTTCAAGAGATCAAACATGCTACATTTCATGAGATGCGCATGCTACATTTCAAGAGATCAAATATGCTATATTTCATGCGCTAAACATACTACATTTCATGAGATCAAGCATGCTACATTTCATGAAACAAGCATGCTACGTTTAATAAAATAAAGGATGCTACATTTCACGAGAACATGCTACGCTTCATGAAATAAAAATGCTTCATTTCACGAAATAAGCATGTGACATTTCATTAAATCAAGGATGCTACATGTCATTCATGCATACATTTCATTAAATCAAGGATGCTACATGTCATTCATAAATACATTTCATTAAATTAAGCAGGCTGGATATGACGCAAAGATTACTGAAGGTAAACATAATGCTCCGCATACTTTATTTACTCCTATTATGTACTTCAATATATCATCACATATAGGTATTTTATCAATAATATGTGTAATATGTAGTTTACATTATAATTTCCGTATTCTAAATTACGTTACGTATAAGTATGGTTTCAAATATTTACTGTTCTTTAAACATTAATAAATTCGTCGAGTCATGTAATTAGATGTACGCATATATTATATGTATTTTGCATATAACCAATTAGGAAACGGCTATCATTTACCTGACAATCAGTAATAAATTGATTTCTTGTAAAATGTTTGCGTGAAGGAGATAGAAAGTGAGAAAACGCTGCATGGCTGTCAACTTAATAAACAAAAGATGTGTATAGTCGCGTTTTAAATGAAACAGCTGGCTTAGGCTTGAACATTTCAAATTATCAATTATGTTTCACTTCTCGATCAGGGTTTATGGATATTACATTTGTTTTGAAAACTCGCTGAACACTCTGTGTGAACCCTACTATGGAAAATCCAGATATATCGTTTGGGGAGGAGGGAATGAAGTATGCGGAAGGGAAACCCCAGTGAAGGCCGTGGAAAGTATCGAATTTTAAGTGTTTCCTGGGCATAATTTTAACCATTCAACTGAAGGAAAACTTACTTTACGAAACGTACCAATTGTTTTGAGATTTTTTTTTTTTTATACTTTTCAAGGGATGGAGGTGGCGACAACTCCGACACCCCACCCCCAAAGTAAGACAGCTTTTACTTTTCAAAGGGTGAGAAACATTTACATTTAATGGGCAACTGAACAGATATGTAACTCTTTTGCTTATAGTCAGGCGACAGTTTCATACAAAACATGAAAATGCTATTACTCGAATTGCGAGTCAAGTACACTTTTCAGTACCGCGTAAACATTTTAACCGCTCAAGATGTTATTCTGTATGCCCAATCTGTTAAAATGAAAAACTCGAATATCTCTCCCTCTCTGTCTCTGTCTCTGTCTCTCTCTCTCTCTCTCTCTCTCTGTGTCGGTCTCTATCTCTGTGGATATTGTTGCATTGATTACCTTTCCGGGAGGGCAATTACCATTGTCAGTATAAACCAGTACCATCCTCCCATTACACGATAAGTTCTTAAAGTTCGGAACAGTTAAGTACACAGACACATCTATTCTCCATGTCATTGGTCAATGCGAAGTATTTGTCCCACATTTACGAACACAGACTACTCGTGGAACGTCAGAGCAGAGTGAAGGATTAGGGTATTACATAATTAAAACTTATTTTATTACCTCCCCGCCGAAATAAGCAAACATACAAACTACATTCTAAAAACAGTAATGCAAATTCCGTCGCTAATATGGTGCTGAATTTGCCAGTGCAGATGGATTTTGTGGTCTCAAGAACGCGTATAACAAAGGGAAAGAATTTCCAATACTGTTGGTTAGGATATGCTTGGACCACATTTTGTGCCTGGAAGTTGGTGCAACAGCAACAAACTGGTCTCTTTGTTCCTATATAAAATTTGTCTTCACTGTTGCCCCAAATAAAGAAGGAAAGAGGAGTGGGAAGTGTGACAGTCAAAATGCCTCATTTAAAGGTTTATAAGGCAGTTTCCACAAATATCACTACCAGTGTGTGAAACGCGCCAAAAATTCCTACAAGCTCACAGGACCAGTAACTTGAAAATACTACTGGTCCTGTCCGTAACCAACTGGTCCTATAGGCCTTCATACAAGAAAACAAAATGAAGTCAATGACTTCATGGTAAATTCAGGTAGACATAAATATCAGCCCTTATAAAGGTTATTTATATAATGAAACATGGGCTATAAAGAAAAATGCAAAATAAGATATTTATATCATATGTCCAATTTATTAAATGCATGCTAGTTACATGGCCCCTACTTTCTAACCAGGCGAAAGATGTTCATTGCCCAGCTTATCCAGATCCATATATGACTTATTAGAGGATGGGCATTTTTAACCATTGACGACTATTCTGAGTTATAGTTTGAACAGGAATCAGGATTCTCATTCATTGACTACTCCTTAATGACAGTGACAGAACGAAACGCTCTCAGAAGTATTGAACGTAGGTCTCCAGCAGTGCTTTACTGGAACTGGGTCAAATGCATTACCATCAGCAGAATGCAGCTGAACATTTATAATTCGTCTGTCTTGGCATCTTGTATGATATCTGTGTACGTAAGTCAGCAAATTTTCACAACAGCGTCTTGAAATGTCGATATATTCACCTAATTCAAACCTCATCTGCATCTTCTACATATCTTTACACTAATATTCATTTTAACTTCATGTATGTTCGTGATATAATTTATCTAACGAGCAGACCACTTGTGTTTACTGTTGCACGCGACGTCTCCCATAAATGTTTAGTCTTATTTGCTCAATAATTTGTATTACATCATTAAAATTAGTTTTACTGCCCCCCCCCCCCCGCTTGCCTTTTGTGCATAATTCAGGGTAGAGATTTGGCCTACGTGAATATTCTTTTTTTTGTTGTTGTCTTTTTGGCATTCTTTTTGTCATGTTCTTTACTGATATTTGAGTAGAATATCTAGCCTTCTTAACGAACTTTGAAATTAGTGAAGTTTTTCAGTAAATACTGTCGTGCAATAGCAAGGTTACATCATATAAAAATAACGTAAACAAAATTATTAATTCCTATCTTAAAATCAGGAACCATTATAGTTGTGTTTAGACATAATTTTGAGGGGAATCTTTACTTTAAATTATCCATTAGAATTAGGAAGCAATCTGCTTTGTGATTATTGTACATTCATTCAAAAACAGTCTGGTTTATATTATTGTGATAAGGCAATACTATCGGTGCATTAGCTCATTCAAGATATTTGGTACATCAACACATTCAAGATTATTGGAATTTTTTTGAAACATTCTATATTACTGGACCTGTGATAACACATAGGATTATTTGGAATTTAATTTAGAGTACTGTACGTTCCTCTTAAATTTCACTTTGTAACTTAAAAACAAATAAATTTATTAGTTAATTTTAATAGACGTTTTGGTATCGCTACTTTATGTTAGTTTAAGACCATAGAGTTCTAACGTATATCAAACATGAACATCTTCTCTGACGCCAAGGTCAACATGGCTCATTACATTTACTCAAACCGCTCATTTGCAGGATATATCGAATGACTAGTGCTACTCTTTCTGATGATGCAAATAGTGTTGAAATCATTCGTGAGTGAAACGAAGTCGGTAACTTTAGCTTCGTCATGAGACAATTGCATGAAACTTCACGGAGCTAATCTCAGATATCCTTCACTATGTTGAGCTGTTCCAACGATAAGAGCATTGTCATGCATCCTGTTTCTATACTCCACGCGGATACCATAACCCAACTTTCGTTTTCGTTTGTTAGCGTCTTGTTCCTTATCAATAACTCTCTTCTCCCTTGCTGTGTTGTGTTTTTAGCGTACAGGCATTCAAAACCATAAGTTGACGTTGAGAATCGGATGTAGCATGTCATCTGATATCGCTGTGAGGAAAATGGTCTTTATTTGGAATTACGAGCACTTAATGAATTCAGATTAAACACGAACTATTTATCTTCCCATATCACTTAGATTCATGAGCGGCCATTTGAAATAATTCACCGTTATTTAGTTTGCACTTGCTTTTTAATATTTGTTTTAATATCATAAAACCCCCAAATTTTGAAATTAAATTTGCTCAGTATTCCTAAAATTTCGAATGGCCAGACGGACTCCTGTTTTGCCGTATTCCTCGGTGAAATTGGTTGGCATCGGACTGGTGGGCCGGCGGCGATTTCGCATGCTGTTCACAACACATACGGGAGTTTCTGTCTGGGTATATGTGAGCGATGCATCAGTCTCTTTGACTCATAATACGTGACAAGGTCAGAAGAAGATGATTTGAACTAATGGTCTGGCTTTCGAGAACATGGTCTAGTTGGATTATGATGTCCTCTGGGTCTTGATAGTAGAGAATGATAATTCTCTCTCTCTCTCTCTCTCTCTCTCTCTCTCTCTCTCTCCGAATATTAATACAAGAACGTCAACCACTATCCTCAGCCAGGGACAGCTAGGATTAACATGTATCTACCTGCACAAAAGAAAGATGCTCCAGTTGCTGTAATAGACTTTTAACATGGACTAACTTATGCAAATGGCAACTTTGTTCGAAATCTTGTCCTGGCAGATAAGCGTGAAGTTGTAGAAACAGCCGGGCGTTGTGAAGAAGATAGTCCCTGTGCTGCCAAAGAACGTCCCTTCTCTGAGACAATGACCTACAGGCCGAAATCGTTACGCTATGATCGTTGAGGTCAGTGAATATGAGCTCAGCAGTGGAAATTCTGACATTTCAGAATGGAGAACTTGCAGAATCATCCGTAACGGTGTGAAGGCGTAAGCGAATACACGATCTCAGGCTTGGAGCCACCACTGCCAAGGGCCCTGGTCTAAGACTGGGGAAACGTGACAAGGAAGCTTGTTGTTTAGCCTTTAAGTGAACAAGTCCACCTTGAGTCTCCCACACAGTATGAACAATGACTCTGATACAGATTGGTGTATAGGGCATTCTGTGCAGAGTATGTTCCCTAAGTGGACAGTCTGTCCGTCAAAATATATTTTTTGCCAATTAAATAACGAACTCATAGGGTACTACTTCTTAGGTTTCCCAACCAATGAGTCTCCAAACCTCCTGGCAAAGAGAAGTGATAATGTGCCTCCTTGCCGCCTGAGGTACGCTAAACCGGATGTATTGTTAAGAGGAAAGCATCGCACAGCGACTCTTTACTTGGTTGATGCATCCATGTCGGGTTCAAAATGCAGCCTTCATTTTAAAATTGTTGGTGTGTAGGGTAGATTCTTTTTGAGTCAAAGATCCCTGAAAAACTAGTCCAAATGTTCCCACGTGACGGTACCGCCCTGAATATGATGCGTTTGCGAGCCGATAAGGGTGTGGCTCAAGGGGCGATCAGAAACTGGTCCCTATTTAACAAACCAACTCAAGTGATAGTGACATCCTGATATCGATTAATATCCGATATTTCTCTGTGTTCAGAAAAAATTGGGATGTGCGTCCTTTTGTATAAGGAAGCGCACCTCTTTTCTTCACCGCACCAGATTTGGCTGGTGGAAAAATATGGGAGTGACACAAATCCAGATGTAGAAGGTCAATATCTCTCCATCATCCGTCGCCAGATTCGACGGATACTGAAGGAAGAAAGAAACTCCTTCTCTGACACTCTTCTTTATTTTCCAAATAAGCAGATGATAGCAGGCTGCTAGCCACATCAGCACTATTATGAGGCCAAGGGCAATGTATCCATGTGTTACGTGTCTATGCTCTTAATATAAGTAACACAAAAAAGTGAAGACAACAAGCTTTGTAAAATTTAACAAATAATTTATTTCCCTAGAATACAAAGTGAAAAATCAGAAAAAAGAACTTACAGTATTGCAAATTAAATCCAAAAATAATCCAAAAATTAAAGACTAGTCCTAGTCATAAAAAGTGCTGAATGAAACTCAGTTCAAGTCCCTTAGAGATCTAAAATTGAATGTGATGTCGTGTCTGTTATGGCCTGCGAAGAGCTGATGTGTCAAAAGTCTCTTTTTGAATCACAGAAATATTATTCCAAGTTTGAATTCAGTATAAATTCCAATGACAGTCTATATCCAAGAATTTTGTCAGAGCACTTTTCTATTTCCAGAGAAAATAATCACTTGAATTCAATAATTTGAAGAATATAAAATTCAGTCCAAAGTGGTCACAACATAATACAACTTAAAGTGCTAGGTGTTAAAGCACATCTGGTAAAATCTTCAGTCACAAGATAATATAGCTCTCTCTTTGACCTCAGGTCACATTAGCATTTTCTAAAAACAACCATTACCTAATGGAAAATAACCTTCTAGGATGGTCAAATGAGCCTTGTTTACTTACAACACAATAACCTATATAAATCACGTGGGAATCTCCAAAACCCTGATCCTGATCAACACATTTACCTCTTCTTGTTTACCTGAATAATAATTTGGTTAATGAACTCATACACAGAGTATAATGAAGCTATTTTTAGTTGTTTACATAAATGAAATTTAAAAAAAATAAGAAAAAGTCAATCAGGTCAAGAAGAAAGGAACTCAGTTTTGGACAAGGTCAAATCCAGCAAACAATGTTATATTACAATAACATGTAATGAAATAAAAGTAACAGACAAACAATTAAATTAAATATACATAACACCATGGAAATATAAATGGGAAGGAAAATTAATTTCCATAAATTGGACGCATTCCATTCTGTATGGATCTAAAAGGGATTATAGGGAGGGGAGAGGATGCAGATGCAACCCGCTTCCCAAATCTGCCAGTCCCCAGGAGGTTCATCTGTAGCCTCGAGGGTGGAAGGTCTCGATCCGCTTACCGTTTCCCTTCTGACCGATATTCGAAGACAATTATTCAGTTAGAGATGATCAGTGACCAGTCAACAGCCAGAAGCTACTGACGTATATAGCGATATCACCTCTCTTTCCTTCGAGGGTGGCTCGATCCAACTGTCGTCATCAGCGGGCTATAGGCTCAAAATGGGTGAGAAAACATGGGAGGAAGGTGCATGAATCAATCTCTTCAATCACGGGCCGACCTCGTGCTTATCCCAAAGGCATAATTATGTCCAAATTTTCCTCTAGTCTGCAATAACAATAATCAAAACTGTTTATTATAGTATTTCTAAACTATGCAAGACCTGGAGTCAAACACGAGCTAACATCAGCAATACTAAACATGTATAGTGATATGAGTAGTTCTGAAACCATCCGAACACAATATTAGTGTGAATAAAAAAGCGGAGTACAATCCCAACTATATACAACTGATAAAGAATGACGTGAGACCACTCGTACACACCTCTGACGATAACGCTGCGTGTGAGACTTCTAAGAGAGTCTATAAATAAATGTTGTTATGTATAACTAAATTTTTGTAATTCCAGTTACTGATCATTCAAAAGGTATTGATCATTGTGATCCTCTTTTAACCACCCATTCTCTTATGTTTAATCAGGGTGACAAACGACAATCTCATGTCGTCGAACAAGATAAAGATCCTGAGATCTCCTGTTTCAGAGGGCTATCAGCGAAGTTAACTCCGTAGTGATACCCAAGTCATATGGATCGGAAATTCTAAGTATAGCCCCTGGAACTCATTTGGCTGGCCTATTCGGAGGTCGTCAATACTTGCCACAAGATCTTAGGTCATTTACATTTCCCGGATATTAAAACTAATGTTTCCAAATATTGCAGATCTTGTTTTATTTGTAAATTGGTACGTTTTATTTCTTTTGAACTGCATTTTGGACATGTTGTCCATTGACCATTGGAGTTGTTAAAAGAAAAGCTTTTACCATAGGATTCCGACATTAATCTCTTAGATTATGTCTTTGATTGTGAAATGGCAACAAACAATCTGCTGTCTACTCATTCAAAACTGAAGTTTAGGCAGGTCAAAAATACAAAGGTAATAACTTTTCAACCTAGTGATACAGTTCTGTCTCCCTTGCCAATACTTCAAAATCCTCTTGAAGTTAGATATTATGGTCCTTATAAAGTTAAAGAGAAGGTGATTTAAGTTATATCAACACTCCTGGCAGGCGGAAACAGAACTAACTCTGCCACTAGTTATATAAGTATTTTGCAGGAGTTAATCTAGATAGGTTTGTAAGTTATTCAATAAATTTGTTTTTCCTGTCCCACACAATGACGATTTAAATGATGACGTACAACCGGAACTAGTTAAAGCAGTTTATATGTGAATATTAGCACTTATTTCCAGTTGTTCTAACTCAACCAAAGAAAATCTATCATGATGCTGAAATTGAAGATTCTAGACCAGTAAAATAATACCCTTACAGGATGAATCTTCTTAAGCAGGAACGTTTGAAGAAGGAAGTTGAACATTTGTTGGAAAATGACTTTACATAACCGAGCAAAATTAATTGGAGTTCGCCGTGTATTCTCGTGCCGAAGCCAGATAATTCTTTCCGAATGTGCACAGACTGCAGAAAATTGAAAAGTGTCATCAACACACTCATTTTCATTAAAGGGAATTGATGATTGTATTGACAGGATTGGAAATGCAAAATATGTCACCAAAGTTTGACCTGTTAAAATGATTCTGGTAAGTTCCACTTACGGATACAGCAAAGTAAATTTCGGCTTTTGCGCCTCCAGATGGAATCTATCTAAAGAAAGTGATGCCATTTGGTATGAAGAATTCTCCTACATTTCTATTGATAACTGTGATGCATACATTGACGACGTCATTATTTACAGCGATTCCTAGAAGGATAGCCTGGAAACTATTCGGAAATTCTTCGTTAACTTGAATGAGGCAAAAATAATAGTTAATCAAAGAAAAAGTTTTGGGACATATTTTGGGATATGATCAAGTTAAGCCTGTAGAAGCTAAGGTTAAAGCTGTATCTGAATTTCCTGTTCTTTCAGCTACAGATTGCACTCAACAATTTAAAGTATATTATTGATGGAAGTGAAGTATGGGTTGGTGGTGTATTAATTCTGGAACATAAGGATGGAGTGGATCATCCTCTGCCTCTTTCTCACAAACGTTATAAAGGCACCAGAAAAATTGTTCCACTCTCGAGAAGGAGTGTTTGGCTCTAATTTAGGCTTTGCAACATTTTGAAGTGTTTATAAATGCTGCTCCTTCTCCGATTATTGCATTCAGTGATCACAACCACCTTAATTTCATCAACAAAAGGAAAATAAAAATGCGTGATTGTTGAGTTGGAGTTTCATGTTTGATGTCGCAAGAATATAACATCGATATTCGACACATCAATGGAAAAGACAATTTAATCATAGATGCACTTTCAAGTGTATAAAGTTTTATATTGCTTTATTTGTCTGCATTTTGTACATTCACTATATCTCTTCCTTCGAAATTTTGTCATGTTTGTATTTGATTAATATGAAAAAAGAAAACATTATTGCATAAATCTTCCTTTTCCTTATGAAGGTAGGTGTTTATGTATATCTACATTTTGTATGTCATGGTAAATAATTTTATTTAATTTTCGTAATTTTTATTCATCGTTGTAAACTGTATAGAATATCCTTTTTAATAAATTGTGTACGTAATCTGGCTCTGTCAAAAACACAATTACATAGGATCTATAAATAGACGTTTATGTACGTGTTGACAATCAATAATAATAATCTTACTAATATGACTTAAAATTTCGCCTATGGCGTAGTTTCTCAGTGACAGGTAGGATTTCTACGTTTCCAAAATAATCCTGTAGCTTCTCATTGGTTGCGTAAGGTCATGTGGATACGCTTAATATATTCAAAAATCAGTATTCTATGCTGACACGTGGGGTCTATTGCGAAGCACAGTCGCATTATACGGAGTAAATAAGGAGAAAATAGAGCAATCAGATTCATTCCAATTTTTGGAGTCCTTCACACTGATCGTGTTCCAGCTGTAAGCCTGCAGACGGATTGTTATGTTTTACTTCGATATTTTTCCGAGAGGGATACCATTTGTTTGTTCTGTTCAGTGCTCATTGTTTGGACTATAATATAATTCTGGAACTGTTACTAATTATTCGAAGGAATTTTGAACAAAACCATCTTCACAACGTCACGGTTCTTGGAGGGCCAGTAAATTTATGGTATTAAAATTTATAAAGAACTTTTAATTCATTTAGGACTTTCACTGACCTTTATATCGGACTAGTTTGGATTCCCTTCAGAATATTATAAGTTCCTCTCACTTATTCATTTATAAATTTGATAATTAAATTGTTTGTTAAGTTTTATAACTTGTTGGTTTTGCTTCTTTTCTCCTACTGAAGTGTGTGACCATAGAGTCCTAACAGTATATAACATTTAGCCAATGAATCATCAAACCTGATATTCTCAAAATATACACAGACTACATGGAGTTCATAAACAATTTAAACATTTAATGGGGGCACGATACCTACCCAGAATTCCTTAAAAGCTCCAAATATGCTTCTGTTATGATTGCATTATAAACAGTTGTGTGTTACCCCTTTTCTAAGCATAAAGGAAACATAATGGACACTACTGACAACTCTGAACAACATATGCGTAAAAACTCTGGAGGATGTAAACTACACTAAGGACTGAGGGTGTAAGCATTCTTACTATATGAAAAACGTATAAAAATGCATGAATTTTCATCAGATGGAATGGAATTGTTCTCATACATGAGTGTAATTTCTCTTTCAGAAAGGAAACTAATGTAATGCAACAGCAACAGTTAATGTATAACCAATACTGACAAATATTTGTTTCAGCTTGATTTTTATTTCTTTTTAGAGGCATAGGAAAAATTGGTATAAGCTAATTGTTACCTCATTAATACTACTACTACTAAAATAATAATAATAATAATAATAATAATAATAATAATAATAATAATAATAAAATTCAAAATAATAGTAATAATAATAATAATAAGTATTATTATTATTATTATTATTATTATTGTTATTTTCTACACACCAAAGTTCATATTCCAACTGTCAAGCAGGTTTTGTATGAATGGAAGAACAATAATCCAATAATAATAATAATAATAATAATAATAATAATAATTCTTAATTTTACACATTGAGATTTATATTGCAGCTGTCAAGCACAGTGAGTATAAAAAGAAGAACAATAACTGCAAAGCCTGACTCAAAATAGGAATTACAACTACAACTACCTTGACCCTGCTCTTCTAACATTCCTAATCAGCCAGGTGATGCATCTATCAAGGGCAGCGGGTATGTATATACCAAGTGCAGCCAGGTCATGTATGTACCTAAGGCAGCGAGGTGATGCCTGTACCATGGGCAGCCAGGTGATGCATGGACCTAAGACAACCAGGTGATGCATATATCAAGGGCACGCATGTGATGCATGTAGCTAAGGCAGCCAGGCGACGCATGTATCTAGGGCAGCCAGGTGATATGCGTACCAAGGGCAGCCAGGTCATGCGAGTACCTAAAGCAGCCAGGTGATGCATGTACCAAGCGCAACCAGGTGATGCATGTGCCAAAGACAGCTAGGCCATGCATGTACCTAGGGCAGCCAGATGACGCATGTACCAAAGACAGAGAGGACATGCATGTACCTAAGGCTGCCAGGTCTTGCATGTACCAAAGGCAGAGAGGCAATATATGTACCAAGGGCAGCGAGGTGATGCGTGTACCTAAGGCAGCAAGGTATTGCATGTACTTAGGGCAGCCAGGTGATGCCTGTACCAAGGGCAGCCAGGTGATGCCTGTACCAAGGGTAACGCCGTTATGTCAGACGATAAACAAATGAAGAACGTGATTTAACATGAGCAGGAAATAAAAGTGAAAATCTTACCTTGTGAACTATCCCATTGACGTTTTTATCTTTCATTAAAGTGAAGCAGGGTTTTCTAAGTGCATGTCCACCAATGAAGCTTAATAAAAAATAGGTGAAAGAAACTCGATTTTTATGATGAGTTTAATGAAAATGTTATGCAAGTAACATTTTTTTCAGAAGAATTCTTCTGATGAAAACCCTATGTCAGAATGACTTTCCCTTTAAGAGGATAAGTGAAAATAAGTGATTTCAAGATGGCCACATACTAGTTGTTAGGTTAGGCTGAACAAAACAGGAAGTCTTTCAGCAAAAACCACAAGCTGGTATGGTCATTCATTCAAAAGCAATAGTGATTACAAGATTTAAACTGGCTGCTGTGGCAGCCATATTTGATATTTGCACACTATAATAAATCATCCGATGAAAACAGATGTTGATATAAGTATCCATTTAGGAGCAGTGGTAATACGATTTTCATGATGGACCTCAGAACGGCATCATTTTCATTTACGACCAAACAGACATAATATGAAGCCTTTAGGTCAATATGACTTTCAATTCCGGAGGAGCAGTGAGAAGATTTTAAAGATCGCTGCTGTACCAGTCATATTGGACATCAGATCATACCAACCAGACATCATAAGGAGTTTTTGCTGTAAACCCCATGTTGATATGACCATTTGTGTAGGATAGTAGTTACAAAATATTCAAGATGACCACTGTGGCAACCATATTTGACATCCGATCAGTACCAACTTCATTTAAGACAAACTAGACGTTTTCTCTTTTCGCCAAATGCAAGCTATCCACGCGGCTTTGGTAACTATGTGGTAGAGAACTTAAAATTATGTGAAAACCATTTGTTTTTACTCAGTCAAAGTCATCTTGATCTTTAAGTTTTCATATCCAAAATCAAAAGGATTCTCCCTTACCCTACATGCAATAAAGCAGTTGCATCTGAAGCCTGTGGTGTATAACTAATTTTAGTGTGTGTAAACCAAATTTCTTCTTTCAGTCAGTGATCTTAACATTTGGCCGTTTGACTGCAAAACCAAAAGACTCTCCTTCTTACAAATGCAAGCTATCAACAGATGATGGGGAGCTCAATTTAGTGTTTGCAGTAACCATTTTCCCTTCTTTCAGCAACAGTGATTTTGATTTTTGAGGTTTTGAATTTTCAAAATTAATAGGTTCCTTCTTAACAACAAGTGCAAGCTATCCAAAAAAATTGGTAACTGTATGTGGTGGACAACTCAAAGTATTAAGCCAAAATGAAAGAAGGTAACATACTGATAAGGAAACAGGTATTATAAAATGATATGATCTGCCCCACATATAAAAACAAAATAAAGCTACAAATAAAGAACATGACAAGAGATGGATGTAGATAGACATTCCATTAAAGACATGACCATTTATTAATGTTAAGATTAAAAGGGTAAATGACACCTATCTAATTATGTATGACAAAAACCATCACTAAGTGCACCTGTCAGATTGAGAATACAATAAATGGACAAATCTCATTTGAACATAGATATATAATTATTTAGTACAATTTATTTACAATACTTTACACGGCCTATTGAAACGTACAACAACGTTAATAACCCATACATTCATCATCTTGCCTGCAAGTATTTTTCCGTAGCCTAAAACACCAGAAAGTACATATCCATTGACACTTTTCTTATACCTTCTTACCACTCCATCCTTCTACTAATGTGGTAAACCGATAAAAATAGCTATAAATGGTATAATATCACCCTTTTATGTGGCACACCCATAAACAATACAACTATGGATGATATAATATTATCGTTTTATGTGGTAAACATGAAAACAATACAGCTTTAGACGGAATAATATAACCCTTTAATGTGGTAAACCTGATAAAAATACTGGTATGGATAGTATAATATCACCCTTGTATGTGGTAAACCAGAATATAATACACGCATGGATAGTACAATATAGCCCCTTTATAAAGTTCAACAATTCACTATTTACCCTTCACCTGGACCAAACATCGCAAAGGAATGCAGTATGTACACTAGTGGAACTCACTAGAAGTCGGATACCTGTCTTCAGACATAATGCATGACCTTTCCCACCCCCAAGTGAAGACGTTACATTGATCTTTCACCTTTTCAATACCATACCAGTGATGTTTATATCTCATGATAAACATTTTATATTTTAAGATATCAGCTGACCCATGGTAATAATAGATGGTGCTGTTAGATACATAAACTTTAAACACTGACCATTCACCAACCATCCAAACCTTTTAACACCAACGATTCATCTAAATTTATTACATAGCACCAGGTGAATTTGACTGACGAGCTCCTTGGCAATCATCTTCCAAGGACATATCCCCCTCCTCCACCTGCATTTGTGGACAATGTATAATTACGATCCCTGATGAAAAGTTTAATAACCTTTAAGCCAAATCTGACACTAGACAAACGGACTCACTGTACTTCTATGTCTTGCCTTTATCTAATACACAGTCAAGTTATCATGTGGAAACAGTTTCATTCCTTCATTCCCTGTGACGCTTACCTTTGGAATCTAAAATCTACCATTTCTTCCTTGCCCCAAATGCTGGCTACTTACAAATTTTGGTAATGGTAGAATGTGGAGAATGTGAGTTTTTCTGTAGAAACAAACACACAGATGGATTGATACCATAAATTAATAACTTCACTTTTTAGGTTATTGTGTAAAATAGAAAAGTACAAAATGGGAAAACACTAATTTAATTTATTTTCATAGACGTGATTTGACCCATTTTGCAATATATGACTTTGTTTTGATTTTATGAACCGACTTTCTTGCTTCTTGCCCAATTACTTCTATACAAGAATCGTTGTTTGCTGGTCTCCAAGTCTGGGTTGCTGCATCTACAAAATCCACATTACCTCGAAAGCAAATTCAAAGATGTTAATACAATCAAGAGAAAAAAATATACTGGAGTCTGACTTCAATCATGTTACAACATACAGCGCTATCCCCCTCCAGTATATGCTGCATGGAAAACTGAAGGACAGACTGTTGAAAATATAGACATGCAAATAAAGCAATTGAGAGACAGATATGACGTACCAATACTTACATGCCATAGTGTGGATACAGCAATGTAGTTCACCAAACGTTTCATGGCGCAGTGTTGATACAGCAATTTAATTCATGCCATAGTGTGGATACAACAATGTGATTCACCAAAAATCTATATGCCATAGTGTGGATACATCAATGCAATTCCCTAACATCTGCATGTCATAGTGTGGATGTAGCAATGTAATTCACCAAAATCTACACGCTATCGTTCGGATTCACCAATGGAATTCCCACTCATTGCTTGCTTCTTCCCTTTATATCTTACCTGCCTTGATCCAGTTGTATCCTGATATTAAAGACAACTATATGGTACTGAATAGACACAGTATTTTGAAAAGACTTGTATACAAAACAACGAAGTTACAATTTTATTTGTTAAGCCACCGCTTTATGCAAATGAAAATTTGTCAGTGTACCATTAATCATGAAGACTGATTTTCATACAATAACCTTGGACAAATGTATCCCTTTGGATTTACCATATTATCATTATCAATTCTATAAACCAATATGTACAGATGACTTTACAACCAATTCTCTCCATCTTTCCCTGTTCTCTACTGCCCTTTGGGAATATTGAAACCCCGTACCTGTCCACTCGTTAATCTTGCCTTCCCACCTCTTTTTTCTGTTTTTTAATCTTGTCTTCCCACCTCTTTGTCTTTCTGCCTATTCTTCTGCACCTTTGCATTTTGCCCTGCAAGCTTGTTTTTGCCAGTCCAGATGATCTTGAGACATGACCGTACCACTTCAGTTTGCATTTTTTTTTACAATGGTCAAGAAGTCTTTATAGGGTGTGATGGTTCGTTGGATCCTGTTGTGGACCTATTTGTTGGTTACATTATCAGTGCATGAGAAGCCCAAGATCTTCCAATGGCATCTCATTTCACAGGTTTGAATCCTTTTTTATAGATCTAAAAATGAACATCATTGTTTCACAAGTAAAGAGAACAAATTTATCCCTTTGGATTTACAATATATCATCTCTTATAAGTTGATTCCAACTGCAAAGAAGACCTTGACCTAATTTCAAAAACGTGCCAGAAAATCAGGTTTTCCTGAGTACTCCTAACAACTGCATAGAATTGCCAGTGCATTATGCGACAGAAAATCTGGGCCTGTGCAATCTGCAGATGGCTTCTATTTACAAGGAAGCATACACAACAAAAAATTGTATTTAATTTTATACAATGTAGCTGAATACTGTTTAAATGTCACAAAAGTTTAAATTAAAATAGGTTCCCAAATATGCCGGTTGCTACATGTGACACATGCTATTTCCTTCATCTAATGATGCCACATGTGCTAGATCCCACATCTACTTGTTACCACATGTGCTATTTCGCTTATCTACTCTATACTTATACTCAGTTTCAGTTTTCCAGAAATAGACAAAACTGTTCAGATGTATCATGATTTCTTGGAATGTTATAAACTAAGGGTACTACAAAATCAATATTAAATCAACAAATCAAGTCATGTGCAACCACTGAGCACACTCAAGTCATTTAGATGTAACCAAATATGAATATATGCTTTCAAAATATTTTGAAAACAAAATGACTGCGTACTGGGAGATCTAATTTATTTTTATTTTGTTCTAAAACAGAATGTGATACAAATTAATGAATATTTCCACAATGTGATAGACATTAATGATATTTCCATGTGATCGACATTAATGAATATTTCTAAAATGTAATTGACAGATCTCTCCAGTTGAAAAAGATCGTAATATATTTGCTAAGAATATTCATTCGGGTATGTCAGTATACTATATATAAACCAAATGTGTTCCAAGACTATACGGTATCATTTGTCACTTAATTAAACTCTAATAGATTACAACACCTCAACCGTTGAAGTGTAAATATCATTATTCAAATGTTGCATTTATGCATATTTATATATATTAATCTCCCACAACATGCATCTAACATCAAGTTACACAATGTTCCTAGAAGGTTGATGTCTTCCATGAAAGATATACAAAGTTCTATGTACAAAGCTGACTTTTGGGGGGCGTTCAATTGGAATATATATATATATATATATATATATATATATATATATATATATATTCACTTTCGACTTTGGGTAATATGTTTGTTAATTGTTTTAAATATTACGTTTAAAGCATCAAGAAGTCTTTTGCAAAGGCAAGAATTTACGAATATTTCGAGGTCGGTTATTCTTTACAAATATCGGTTTCTCAAGCAGCACATGACTTTCTGTCTCTTAAAAGTTTTCATAAAATGCAACTCACTGTCACTTTTACTCGTGTTGTATTCTAATTTGAATGCTTTGGGAAGATTATATATTATATTATATATTTAAAAAGTATGCTAGGCATTAATGTTGTGTTTGTAAAGTTACAAATGTCAATACGAAACGAGTAAACAACTTAAATAATTAAGTACATATCAGATCCGTTGCTAACAAAGCCTTCTATCTTTTTAAACAACAGGTGTCTGTGTTGAAATTATTGATCAAAAATAACTAGGTAACAGTTAAAATCACGCAATCACGTTGATCAATAAGTAATTTGACTCGATTGGATTACAACTTAAATCTACAAAAAGATTTAATACTCTGCCCATTTCTAAGACAGTCAAAATTATTAGAGAAAATATTTTAACAATGAATGCTAAAATACCTAAATCTTAAACCAGGCAAGGTTTTCTGTCCGTTTAGTGCAAGCTTGTAAATGATAAATGGATACAATAATGATTACTTCTTCAGCCAAGCAGCCGTTAGATAGCATTTGCAGATGTAGAAATTTGTTGCATTAGTACATGATGTAGCACCAACAACAAAAACCTTATGAATTGCTATATGTCTGGCTTCATATCTAGCCTAAAGTTTGATTTTTCTGCAAACTAATCAAGTGTTACCAGTCATAATACTGAATCGGCAACGAAAATCTTCTAAATATTTTTCCTGCTTCTTCTCCCCGAAAATCACGTGAAAATTACATAAACATAAATTACATAAACAAATGTTAAACAAGAAACAGTTTATGATGGTTATGAATGGTTACTGTTCTTTCACATTAGGTCATAATTAGCCTTCAACGTCACGTGATAAAATATTGTGCTGGGTGATGCAAGCGCTCAATGTAAAACATCGTCCAAAAGAATATATTTCTGGCGAAAACAATTAGTGTTTCATCATTCCACTACGTTTTCGTCGCTTGACGTCATGACGTTGGGTCGTGCCTTTGATGTCATAGATGTACCAATTTTACCTCATATAGATCTTTATTGCTAGAAGTAATACTATCAATCACATTGTATTTTCCAATAGATTTTAGAGCCTTAAAAGAGGACCTAGTCTTTTGGCAAACGCCAAATAGAATTGCGTTCGTTTGACATTCTTGCAATAGAGCACAAGTCCTGTTAAAACCTATGGACTAATTTGGAAACATTACGTCTAGAGGTTAAAAACCTACAAAATGACGGTCTAATGTTGAACTCCTTTTATCGCTATCTTAACGACCGGAGTGTGTGTGTCCCGTTAGTCACTAAAGTGTTGCGCTACACTACAATCGTTCACACATTGAATGCCTGTATCAACGTTGTTAGTAGTATTTAACATCGAGTCAGTTTAGTGCAAACGGATCGATTATCAATTAGACTATAATCGTTACATCCTAAATTATGCAATGGAAATTATTAACTGGACCATTTAAAACTAGTTTATAGTTGTACTTTATAACACATCGTTTTCGAGAGGAATGTTACTACCATTATCTTAAACCATGAAAGACCAATCTTGGTTAATGTAAAATGATAAAACAACATGTTCGCTGGATTGAAGAATGGTTACTACATAATTAATGCCGCCATTAGGTAGAACTTACTACTGAGGACTATTTCTGAGAGGCCAATTACGAATACTTAATGTAGCATCACCAATGAATTCCCAATGAGGAACTTCGTATCTAGCTTATTTCAATTTGGTATGATTATTTGTAGCTCTCTTATTAGTAACTATAAATATTAACGACATTTGTATCGGAAAATAAAATCCTTTACAGGTAAATAATAGATTTGATGTATTTATATCCGTAATATGATGTGCATGTTAGAGATAATAATGCAGTAAAGAGAATGTTCTAAGTATGTTTTCTCTTTCTCTCTCAACATCAGGTTAAAACGTCTTTTCTGCAAATCAGTTGGCACTATGTGATATCATATTTTGCTTACAAGTTCCTTAATGAAAATATCGTTACTTTTAAATTATAATAAATCTGCATGCAGAGATGAATATTTACTTAATTTCTCACTTCATCGACTCATTGAAATTTGCATTAAAGTTAAGACGATGCATTAATAGAATTAATATGTAATGTAATGAACTAACATAATTAATTTGTCAAGTTATCACTTCTATGCATAACGTACAGTATGACCAGATACTATCTGAGAAAATCTCCGATATGTCATCAGATCATGATTGCTACATTTCATGAGATCAAACATGCTAAATTTCATGAGAACATGCTTCATTTCCGGAGAGCAAGGTTGCTACAGTTCTAGAGATCAAACATGCTACATTTCATGAGAACATGCAACATTTCATGCCATGAGTATGCTTCATTTCAAGAGAGAAAACATGCTATATTTAATGCGCTAAAATACTATCACATATATGTATTTTATCAATTATATGTGTAATGTGTAGTTTACATTATAATTTCCATATTGTAAATTACGTTACATATAAGTATGGTTTCATATATTTACACTTCTTTAAACGTTAATAAATTAATCGAGTCTTGTAATAAAATGTACGCTTATATTATAGGTATTTTGCATGTAACCAATCAGGAAACGGTAACAATTTACCTGAAAACCAGCAACAAATTGATTTCTTGTAAAATGATAGCATGAAGGAAATAGAAAGTGAGAAAACGCTGCATGGCTGTCACCTCCATAAACAAAGATGGCTATACTCGCTTTTTAAATGAAACAGCTGGTTTAGGCTTATACATTTCAAATTATTCATTATGTTTCACTTCTCGATCAGGGTTTATGGGCGTTAAATTTGTTTTGAAACGCGCTGAACACTGCGTGAACCCTACTGTCGAGAATCCAGAAATATCGTTTGGGGAGGAGGACATGAAGTATGCGGAAGGGAAACCCCAGTGAAAACATTTTAGTAAACATGGAAGATACTGAAGTGTTTTCCTAGCATGCTTTTAACTATTTAACTGAAGGAAAACTTACTTTACGAAATGTACTGGTTGTTTTGAGATGGTTTTTGTTTTCTTTCGTTCTTTTCGGGGGATGGAGGTGGTGCCATTCCACCACCCCAAACACAAATTAAGACAGCTTCTACTTTAAAGGGAGAGTAGAATTTACATTTCTTGGGCAACTGAACAGATATGTAACTCTTTGCTTATAGTTAGGCAACAGTTTCATTCAAAACGTGAAAATACGATTACTCGAATTGCGAGTCAAGTACACTTTTCAGTCCCGCGTAAACAGTTTTAACCGTTCAAGATCTTATTAAAATAAAAAACCGATTCTCTCTCTCCCTCTCCGTCTCTCTCTCTCTCCTCATTGGGAGGGGAGAGGATGCCGATGCAATACGCAATCTGGTACAAGTACGCAGACTGACAGTCCCCAGCAGGTTCATTTGTATTCTCAAGGAAGGAAGGTCTCTGTCCCTTTTCTGGTTTCCCCGCTGACCTGTGTTCGAAGACAAGTATTCAGTGAGAGATGACCAGTCACAAGTTACAAGCTTCTGACTAGTTAGGGACTCTAATCTGACGGAGGATCCATCCTTAGGTCGTATGTAGGAATATCGCATCCATTTCCTTCGAGGGTGGCTCGATCCACCTGTCATTAGTGGGTTATTGGCTCAATATGGGTGCTACGTCTCTCACGGAAGGAAGGTGCATAGATCATTCTCTTCAATCACCGGGCCGACCTCATGACGGAACCACTCCACCCCCACCCTCACTATAGTGAGGGAGGCACGACTAGCTCTTTACCCAAGTATTTTCTGCCTTGTAAGGGAACCTGGACCAAATTATAATATGCACTTAATGAGCCAGAACAACCGTCAGTGGCTCTAGTGCCTTATAAGCCTCCAAAGAGACTGATCCCATATTCTGTTGGGATCGATAAATACTCTTCTTTAAGGATGTAAGATGCCCTTTCTTCCTCCCCTCATAACCTCTTTGACGCTCTGCAAGGTCCCAAACCTCATGCAACCATAAGCAGCAGAATGGACACCCATCTGTTAGTTGACAACTTATGCAAGCAAAGAAGGTGGGTTGCTTATCCCAGAGGCATGCTTAAGCCCAAATTTTCCCCAATTCTGCAAAATATAAAATATTTGAAAAGAAACAATTATCAAAACTGTTTATTATAGTATTTCTAAACTGTTTAAGATCTGGAGTCAAACTCCATCTAGCATAAGCAAAACTACACCTGTATGGTGACGAGAGTGGTTTTGAAACCAGCCAAACACAATATTAAAGTGAACAAAAGGGTGTGGTGCAATTCCAACTAAATTTGACTGATAAAGAATGATGCGAGACCACCCGTACACACCTCTGACGATAATGATGGGTGTAAGACCTCTAAGAGAAACTATAAATAAATAGTTATTTATATCTACATTTTTTTTTAACTCCAGTTACTGATCATTCAAAAGGTGTTGATCACTAATCCTCTTTTAACCACCCAATATATTATGTCTAATCAGGATTACAAACGACAATCACTTGTCGGCGAACAGATAAAAGATCGTGAGAACTCCCGTTTCAGAGGGCTATTAGTGCAAGTTAACTCCGTAGTGGTACCCAAGTCATATAAATCTGAAATTCTAAGTATAGCCCATGAAACTCATTTGGCTGGTCATTTGGAAGTCGTCAAGACTTACAAGGTCTTTTATCATTTTCATTTCCCGGACACTAAAAATGATGTTTCCGAATATTTCAGAGTTTGTTTTATTTGTAATTGGCCAGTTTTAGTTATTTTGAACTACATTTTGAACATGTTGTCCATGGACCATTGGAGTTTTTAAAAGAAAATCTTTTAACGGAGGATTCCAACATGAATCTTTTAAATTATGTAAATAATAATAATAATAATAATAATAATAATAGTAAATTATTATTATTATTATTATTATTATTATTATTATTATTATCTACACATCAAGGTTCATATTCAAACTTTGAAGGAGTGTGTATGAATGGTTAAACGATACTTCAATAATAATGCTTATTCATCTTAAATTTTACACATTGAGGTTCATATTGCAGCTGTCAAGGACAGTGAGTATAAAAAAAAAAAAAAACAACTGCAAAGCCTGACTCTTCTACGGTGGATTTGATTTGTTTTGGTTTTTCACATTTATTTTTTGTTTCCATTTCGGCGCAGTAGTTTTTGGTTTGAATAGTAGTTTATCACATTACTAGCCATCATGCCATGACAATGGAGCTGGTGCCTTTCCAAATGGTAATCCGAGGCAGCTGACGTGGGCCGGGCAGGGAAAAAAGTATTGGACCTGTGATCTTTGGATTACAAGTCATTTTCATGTGAAAATGAAAGCAAAATAGGAATTACAACTATAACTATCTTGACCTTGATTTTTCAACATTCCAAATCAGCCAGGTGATGCATCTATCAAGGGCATCCAGGTATGTATGTACCAAGTGCAGCCAGGTGATGCATGTACCTCAGGCAGCCAGGTCATGCATGTATCTAATGCAGGCATGTGATGCATGTGCCAAGAGCATCCAGGTGATGCATATACCAAGGGCAACGAGGTGATGCATGTACCAAGGGCAGCAATTTTATCTCTTTACATTAAATGAAAACAAACCTAACATTTTATGAATAACAATGAAAATATGAAATATTTACTTTGCATTTGACAATACAAGTAGATTATAACTAAAGAGAATAGGATATCCAAGTTACTAGCGTTGTATACTTGAATATGAATTTCAATCAATATATTTGATAAACATAAATACTATTTAGCTTATAGTTTATAAACAATGTCTTATAATACTACACATGTAAGTAGTGAAAACAACCTACTACAATGAGTTGTAATGAATAACACAGAATCCTCAAAACACCACTCCTATTCTATATAAAAAAAAGAAAAATATTTCCCAACCAATAGTATAATTCCCAGTTGCAACACTTTTCCTGATATTATTCCAAATAATAAAAGAAACAAAGAAATTTCCTACCTTAATCTGGCCGCTCTAAATGTCCAGGTTTTAGCTCCTGTCCATAGAAATTGTACCTGTGACTGCCAAAATTTTACATTGCATATGGTCGCTTTATACAGACCCATAGCAGGTATCATGAAGTGCCAGAGCTTCTCGCCTGGTCAGAACTTTTACGCCACTATCACGATCATATTACTTACATGAATTTGTGTTCTACAGTGAACTTCAGACAATGCGTTTTAACACATTCGACTTCAGATAATAATTTTTCAGGTCTTTGTTATTCTGAGAATCTAAACTTTTTTTAATGCATAAATAAAAGAAAGGAATAATTTTAAGTCAGTTTATGACAGTTTCATATTTGTTTTTATAAATCTACCATTTTCTCTTGGTTTCTAGGAAGTGAGCTACCTTTATCATGGAAGGTATGTGTTTATACAGGGTAGAGCTCTGCATAGTGTTCTAGTTATCACAGAGGAGCACATCTGCACTGCTAGGGAGAGACCCAAGACCATGTCCTAGCGATGTGATTTGAAATTTCCATCTGATACATTTTATTTAGGGTCAGTTGGTTAATGTACTACCAGAGGTAAGATGCCATCACTACTTTCTGTATGATAAACTTATTTACATGGTATTTAATGGTTTGAACAGAACAGAATCTTATTGTCTGCACATGCAATACTTGAAAGATAACAGCATAAGTCATAACAAGTGTGAAATGAATTATAGCAAATCAAAAAATGACCACTGACGTCCATACCCTTCATGCATTTTAAAAGAGCGCTAACGAAAACAAACAATTTTCATGAAGGTTAATTATTTTTCAAGTTTATATATTTCGTGAAACCATAGTTTAGGTTTAAATCAAACATTAACTTAAAAGTGGACGAAGTTGTTAAACGTACGCGAGTGATAACAACTATAGTTGAAATATCATGCATGAACATATATATTTTATGTTTGTAAATCTAAATGAGCAGATTTGAATCACTGGTGTGTGTGTGTGAGTGTATGTGTATGCATGTGTGTGTGTGAGTGAGCATGTTTTCGAGGTGAGAGGAGTTCGCTCTGAAAGAATAAGATCTTATCACGGAAAAGACACTGTAACAATCTTTTTTTCTGTGGGGAGACAAATGATCTAGACAGAGTGGGGTGGTCCAGTAAGTGGATTGGATATCATTGTAGCCCCAGAACATGAACGCAAGAAAATCTGGATTGTAGATCACGGTATTATTAGAAGTAAAACAGGGAATACTTATAAAAAAAAAGGAACAGAATTTGGTACGTGGTCTTTTTTGTTTCAACATAAATGATATCCCGTAATTTAGACCTGACATAGCAGCCCATAGAAACCATACTGATAACTCCAGATGAAATAAGATCGTAACATATATGGTAAGAATATTTATTCGGGTATGTACGTAACATTCTCTGTTATGAGAAGAAATTACATGAATATCAGTATTCTATTATTTGTCTAACTGTTGAGCTGTACATATCATCAGTCAAATGTTGAATTTTATTTATATATATATATATATA
>JAECUM010004836.1:0-35971 GCA_016617855.1 Megalonaias nervosa | reverse complement strand
ATGCCACTGAGTTCCTTCCCTATGCCATTGAGTTCCATACCTATGCCACTGAGTTCCATACCTATGCCACTGAGTTCCTTCCCTATGCCATTGAGTTCTATACATATGCCATTGAGTTCCATGCCTATGCCATTAAGTTCCATGCCTATGCTGTTGAGTTCCTTTCATACCTATGCCACAACCTTAGAAGCCCACCTCAAAGAAATTCACCATTATTCTTTAACTGTTGAAAACATCTGCATATTTGTTCCAGTTAAGGACAATTTATATTGCCTGGAGAAGAGGTGGGGGTGGGGGACTGGAAGTTTCTTTCCAAACATGACATATTTGCTATCTTTTAACTTGGGATATTATTTCCACAGCTAAGGACAGAATTAGTTCTTTTCTTCTATACATAATGGCAATATTTTCTTTTCAACTTATCTGCAGGCCAGACAATCATTTTCCATAAATGCTATAGCCCCAACCCCACCTCCAAATATTAAAAAATGGTTTGTCCCTAATATTCAAAATTGGGAAGCTGCCATCTCATTATACGGTGAAAGAAGAGATTTATTAATCAACAAAATAAACACCATTATGCAGACATGAATAGACAGATAGCATCATAAACACCATTATACAGACATGAATAAATAGATAGCATTATACAGGTGCCAAGGAACAATTAGCACACAAAAAATGCTGAACAATCAAAAACCATCTACAGTTTCCCTCTTGCTTTCTCTCTTTGCACAAGGATTAAGAAATAATATACCGATAGGCATGGTTGACTGTGTGTGTGTGTGTGTGTGTGTGTGTGTGTGTGTGTGTGATAAAACAAATAAAAAGTTTATTTATTTTATTTAGGATTTAGGACAAAATTGACCAGACTGTCAAAAACTATTTCATCTACACTTGCAACATACTATAATAAATATGATTTTCGTTCTTTTTGAGCAGGGAGCCATGCTACCTCTGATGGTGGAGCATCAAGCTCATAATCAAAGGTTTGGTAGTTCGACATCCAACCAGGTAAGCCCAGGTCGGCTGCATCAGTGTGTGTTCTTGAGAAAGACACTTTGCTCCCATTTCCTTGGCATGCTATAGTCGAATATGTTTACAGTTCTGATAAAACCAACAAAAACAAAACAACACAGTCATCTTCTGAACAATGATTATATACATTTTCAATGTACACACTGTAATACTGTCATAAAATACATGACTTGCAGGCAGCAGATTCTCACAGCTGTGGATGGCTGAATGCATTAGCGTCAAGCTGTTAATAATATATATTTTACACCATCTTAGTAACTATTTACAGAGCCAATAATATGTAATTTATGATTCCAATTCAAAACATGCTATTCAGCGTGGGACAATCTTGTGATTCACCATGTGGAATATCTCTTTTCAAATTATTTAAAATTATACATGTAAAATTTGAATTTTGTTGAAGTTCTCAAACAAAGAGACATACCTGGTTAATATATCTAGACTATTTTCAATAGAAAGGCCGACGTGAAAGGCTCAGTGCCTGACAAAAGACTATTATAAATATGATGAAAACAGATATTTAGCTTTTGAAAAGCTGGCTCACATAAGCGTTTAAATAAAATCAATAGGTGAGTGCATAGCGGAACAGTTCACCACAGTCTACATGAGTCGTTGCATGATTAAATTCCAATAAAGCCCTATACAAATAAAACACAAGACACTTTCCTAACAAAAACCCCACTCTTCAGATCCATTTATTCAATTCATAATCTATATACTCGGTCTTTCAAGTTCAACTCCAGACAAGGTTAAAGACAATCCAAACCTCCATTGTGTTGGAAGGTATCGAGTTTGCAGCTTAGTAAGTGATTACAAAAAGGACTGCTGTGAATACCAAGGTATTAACTTCTCAGTCACAGACTATCACATCTCCTTGCATCAAGTTTGGGGTTTTTGTTCACCCAACTCCCAAACTGACCTTTCATGACATGGGTATGACAGTGACAGTTAAAAACTTTGCAGTCTCAAACCATCTTCAATATTCAGACCTCATCAAAATTTTCTCTGGTTGGATTCTACCACTTAATCATTGTAAAACCACAGGCTGCACTTTGTCTGCATTTGAGGAAGACAATCTACATTATCTAGAAAATCAACAAGAAACTTCAGTGTTAATAACACTTAAAAACCAGATGTTTTCTATAATATATCTATCTGCTTGCAATATTTGTTTACAGAAGAAATACTAAAAAGAAAATTGAACTGTAAATGCAAAATTTCACAAGAAATGTGAAGTTTAAAATATAATATTTTATACAAAAAGTCCATGCTCTTCAATTATCTATGTTTCCACAACTATTATGAAAAAATCAATGTGTCTACTCAACTTGAAGCCACTTTACAACTAACCTACACAGAGCACTTTACAACTGACCTGTAAAATTGTCATATATTACATCATTTTACAACTGACCTGCACAATTGCCATATATTACAGCAAGCTACAACTGACCTTTAAAATTGCCATATAATACACTATGTTACAACTGACCTGTAAAATTGCCATATAATACACTATGTTACAACTGACCTGTAAATTTGCCATATAATACACTATGTTACAACTAACCTGCATGATTGTCACATATTACGGCACTTGCATACATCAAATTTTAATTTGGTAATACAAAACATTGTTTTCAATTATCTAAACTGCAAATCACAAAATGTTAACAATCGCAATGATAATTTTTGGAAATCTACAACACCCAAGTGAATGACCACCCCACCCCCATTTTTAATGATAAAATGAGTAGAAGTATCATGTACAGTAATATTCAAGTTAATTATTAGTTTTAAACATTGTGTACCTTTAAATTTCATCATGACTTAATAATGCTCAATGATCAATAAGTATTCCCTCATTATAATGCTCTCCTGAGTATACCACCTTAATGAAACCATCTTACAATGAAGTATACCATACATACAGCATTCCAACATAATAATGTCCAGAGAATGCCACCTTATAGTGAGACTACCTTTTAATGAAGTACATGATCAACTGTACTCCCTCATTATAATGCTGTCCAGAATATACCACCTTATAGTAAGACCACCTTATGAAGGAGTTTATGATACATATAGTACTCTCATAATTCTGTACAGAGCACAACACATTATTGTGAGACTGGCTTATAAAGTATATGATAAATATAATTTCTCTAATACATAATAAAATGATGATCATACCTGCCTTATAACAAGACCTGTGTTATAATGAAGGGCCTTATAACAGGAACTGTGTTACAGTGAAGGGCCTTAGATTGAGGAGTGCTATATTTAGTGTTTCATATAACCTTAATTTTGATACATTGAACAGCCTGCCTGTAATGGGTTTATGAGAGAGAGAAAGAGAGAGAGAGAAGAGAGAGAGATGTGTTGAAGGGCTGAGATTGGAACCTTTTAGTAATGGCTTGGCAAAACCTATGCCACACAAGATTATTCAGTTGCCAAATTTGCAGGCATTGTTGAAACTATGCTTGTCTGCATCATTCTAATATCTAAAATGGTAGAATTTTTCCCCATCTTCCTTCAATATAGGTTTTGACAGATTCATACTCGTTGATCCGATTAATTTTATCCTGTAAGTATAGTTCAATCCTACCATGATTAGCTGGTTGCTCTGACATCTTGACATGCGTTGAAGTCAAATGACAGTCAAGGTTTCTTCAGTACATGCAATATATTTTATCCATTCAAAATCAATCAGGTGAATCTGGCTTTTAGAATAATGTTTTATCGGTCTCTGTCGGCAAAGCATCAAAATCAAGGCCACACGTCAGATTAATAAAGCTTTCATATTTATTTTAAAAAATAAAAAATGTTCTATTGATTAAGCATACAAATGAATAGCATCCGTCACAAATTGATAATAAGCAGACAAATATAATACAGGTATTTAGTCATTAATATTTTGTCTTAAAAGCCAGGTTTTTTCTTTTACCAGCAAACACTATCAGGCTAGTGAAACTCTGATCTGAGCTGGTGCATGTCAAGTCTTGTTTTAACCTCAGGTGCCCTTGGGACATTTTCTGTATTATTGTCTCACAGATATGCCTACCACAGTACTTGCTAACTGTAATAATCTGTTTCAGCATGTTAGGAATTTAGCAAGCTAAAATACATTTCCAAGTTTGAAGTGATTTTCAGATTTATGTTTTTTCTTTAAAATTGAAATTAAAATTTGGGATTGAAATTTGCTTTGGTATTTGGAGTCAATGATCTTAGGTTAACTGGGGTGAAAATGATATTATAGAAGGAAAAATGTGGGACTCCCAAAAATGTTTGGTTATACTGGACTCTGGTATACCAAGGTTTAATCTTTGAGAAGTTTCACTGCATTTAAAAATTAAATTTAACAATTTTTAAATTTTTAACAAATTAATAAATAAATGTCAAATTTATATATGATATTAGTTAATTACCAATTTTCAAAGTCTAATTTTCAGCTTGTCTTGCTAGTATACAAAATTCACATCTCACAATACATATAATAAAACATTATTTTACGACAGCTGACCTTTAAAAAAATAATAAAATTCAAATGTCATTAACTTAATCTTTTAATCTGTTTTATTTTAACACAGAGCTACCAATCCTCTTTGTTCATAGTTACCTGTCTGACCCAAAGTAAAGTACCTCATCCATATATAGAACTGACAATTAAATAATTTTGCTGTATCAAGCACTAAAACAGAGTGGGGTGGGGGAGATGTAGACTAAGTGTTAAATAATATACAATTGAACACTTATCTGAAGTACAGTATGGGAATTAGCTTATATTAGCAACAAATGATTTTTAAGATGGATTGCTTTCAAATTTTTACATTAGAGATGAATGGCATTAACGTCATGGGTGCCCCGAGTGGCCTAGTGGTCTAAAGCGCTCTCCGTTACGGATCACTGCCATCTCACCTCTGTCTGCGTGGGTTCGAGTCTCAGATTCGGCAAATGTGGATATGTGAGAAAGCTTGCCAGTAGCTTCTCGTGGGTCGGTGGTTCTTTCTGAGGATTTCCTGGTTTCTTCCTCCACCATTAATACTGGCCACCATGTATAGCCTATCGTGTGCTGAAAAATGGCGTTAAGCCCTATAACAACAACAACAACAACATTAACGTCATGGAATGGCCTCATCAATTCAAAAATTCAATCAAGTTAGAAACTTTTCTGCCTGCACTGCACCTTATTGCTCTATATTGCACTCTCATTTCCATGGTCTATGACAGGACTTTCTGACAAGTAAATTCTAAGTAGATAAGGTTGATAGGGCCTAATATTATTTTGTATTCCATTGTTTTGACAGACACCCCAACCAGACATATACATAACTAACAGTCCCCAACTCCTCCTCCACTCCCACCCCCTATAATCAGAGATGGTATGATCACTCATTAGTCGAGCTCGGTACCACAATATATTTTGTACAACAGTATTTCTTAACTTATCGTGATATGTACCACAGCAATTATATACGTGACAAATCATTTCCGATTTATAATAAAACACCACCCTGTCTATTATTTGAAGAAAAAGAAAAAAGAATCATGTTCAGGCTTGATGGAAAAGAAAAAGAAAAGGTAGGAGAGGGGGATCCAGGCTCTTGAACCCTTCGGTTGTCCCTCTAAACCCCTATCCTGGCTTATCTTCAATAATCTTATTCTGACGGACTTGGGTGTCAACTGATTACCATATATACTCACTTGTAAGTCGAGTAAAGCTGCAAACAACAAAGACCCTAATATGCCTTTGCATAATGAACCTGCAGATCAAAGTCTATGTAAAACAAACTGCACAGATCCAGATCTGCATTTGTGTAATGTACATGCAGATCAGTGTCTGTATAAAACAAATTGCACAGACCAAGATCTGCCAGCACATTATGCATTGGCAGATCTTAGTCTCTGAAGTTTACATTTGGACTCCTCTTTTGAGTATATATGATAGGTATTTGAGGAAGCTCCTTTGGGGTGTCAAAAAAGTTAGATATCTGGGGCAGTGCCTTTCAAGAAATTAGGAACCCACAGTGGCTTAGTGGTTTGTATGTTGGATCATAATCAGAAGGATGCAGGATTGGATTCTACTCAGACCAGACAAGGTAAAAAATGTGCACGAGTCTTTGTACAAGGCACTTTGCCTCAGAATGATATAACCTCACATGTGCTGATGTGTCATTAAACATAAATCAATAACTCATGTGAAGTGGCAACTTATCCAAATGAGCACAACTGCCACTAATGTATAAATTCATGATCTTCCACCTTAGTCACCCAATTTTGATTTTTGTTGCCAACTTTCCAAAATTTTCTAGATGAATGTATTGACGAGTTTTTCATACATACATACATACAATTACATACATACATACATACAATTACATACATACATACAATTACATACATACATACATACAATTACATACATACATACATACAATTACATACATACATACAATTAACGTTTTCATCACTATTATTCCTGACATTGAAATGGAAGCTTCAAGTTACTTCTGATATCCAAATACCTTATGCATCACCTCCTCCAAAAACTGGTGAAAAAGGTCTTTATCTTCTGCCATGGATACATTATAACCTTCTACCCACTGTAGTATTTTTCATAACTGATTGACTGATGTTTAAGTGGCACATCAACACACAAATGGTTATATTATACCAGGGCAATTAGGGTGAAATGCCATACCCAAAACACACCACATCAGTTGACACTACCTGGTCTGGGCAATATTTTCAAGTATGACAATGAAAATTTGACATGGAAATAGAAAAGGTGATACTGTTCCTTAGCTATCCACCACTCCGAACTCTGAATACAATGGGTTTATTGCTAGCAATGCCTATCTAAACTGAGGTCATTCAGTGAAAGTTATCCCATTATCCTATATATATATATATATATATATATATATATATATATATATATATATATATATATATGTGTGTGTGTGTGGTTTAACTGCCTGTCAGCACACTCCTGACTATAGTGCCTATGTTTATGATATGAGAGATCATTACAAATTTTTCAAATAGGAATACAAATTATGTTCAGTGACAAAGTGATAAACAAAACTACATTTTCATAACTTTTTTCAGCAATGTACATGATATTGCAAGCTTCCGCATGATAAGAGAAATTCCCACAGCATAATAGTCCAATAAATCAACTCCCAGTTTGTACTGGTATTTTGGGTGGTCTGGGATCTTTTCTCACCTATTCATAAAAGCTATTAAATTTTCCTGATGGATATGTCTGTAACATGCTTCCATGAATTTGTCATGCAACTGTCATTTACATTTCTACTGCAAGAATCTATATATAACATACATATTTCAAAATTACCTGCTATAACGGACATCTCATTCAGTTCATTTAATGCATGATTAAACAAAAGAAAACATGGTAAATAAAATTTTGTTTACTTCAAGGTGCTGACTTGGGTGACAACAGAATAAACCAAATTAATCTGGATGGAAAGCTAACACGACAAGCAGAAACTGCCATGATGTTCTCCACCATCAGATACATGTGCCAGTCACATGACAAATTAAAGGAACAGGGTTCATACGCCAAAATGATTTTTATTTTCTAGGAGTTTTCCAGGAGATTTTAAGGAGAAATGACAAATTCAGGAGTCAGTTTTTTAAAGTCTGATACTTTGATTAAAGACACAATACTGCAGTTGAAGGCATGCGTGGAAAAATCTCTTGGTTACCAGACTCAACCATGTCTATTGATGTAATATGACAATTTTTGCAAAACTGTTCACTGCAAAGTTGCAGTGGGGAAAAATAATTTACCAGTATTTTCTCAAACAAAATTTTTTGTTTATATTTTTAATATCAAACCCCAGGATATTTTATAACAAAGAGTAATTTTCGAGGAGGCTTCCAGGATATTTTCATTGAATTCAAATTCCAGCTGGATTCCAGGACCTCCTTAAAAATCAGGTACCCTGAAAGAAGCCAAAGTCAAGTAACCAAAAGTACCAAAACATTTGAAGGAGTTAAAAGCAGAATGTGATTAGTTGCTGAATCTAATGAAACAGCTGGTTATCTGCCTCGTAATTTAATATAGCAATGGATTGTAGTAGTGTACAGTTGAGCTATGTATAGTACCACTTGTCAAACATCAAATACAATGTTGAAATATGCAGTACAGATCTCTCTAAGACCACTTCAAACAACTATCACTTGAGAGCCAAGAGAAATACCAGTGTCCATAAATGACCAATACCAGCACATGTGTGAAGCAGACAGATCAGTCTGCAATAATTGCAGATTTCAGGGATACTTAAGATCAGACCCCAAACCACCCACAGGGCAGGGTTGGTGTTGGGGGCTCATGTTCAAGAGAGGCAACTTAATGGGGATCAGTCACTCATTCTAAACTGGGTCTTCTTTCCCCAGTGATTCTGACTAGACCATTCCCTTCAATATGGTTGTGCCAGATAGCAGATAAGGTCTGGTTTGGTTTGGTTTTTGTGGATTTAATGCCATTGTTAGCACACGATAGGCTATATGTGGCAGCCAGTATATTTGGTATAGGAAGAACCTGGGATAAACCACCAATCCACAAAAAGCTACTAGCAAGCTTTTCCACATATCTATGTTGACCAAAGCCGAGATTCAAACCCACATGGACAGAGTCAAATGTCAGTGATGTGTAAAAAAGTACATGCTGGACAACTTGGTCACAAAGATAGTACACAGGGACAATAGGAATCTTGTTAAGCCATTCAAGTACATCATTAACCAGTTTATGAGGAATTTGGCTACCTTAAGAGAGTCATTCAGACCAATTTAAGGGACTATCAGCATATACAAAAATCATCACAGAATGGGACTAGGGGGGCTATGATCCAAGTCTGAGGGAGGCAACGCAACAGAAATCAATCACTCTGATTAACAATACAATAAAACACCATTTAAAAGACCATCCATCCTCTCATCCAAACTAAGGTCTTTCAAGACAGGAGGTCTATTAATAGATTTCACAACAAAATCTAACAAAATTCATCCATGCATTGTAAAATTGGAATCAAATTTTACAAACATGTCCAAAAATTTAAGTCAAGATTCAGTTAACTTCATGGGTCAAAATTAAGTCAACATTAAGTCTATACTTAGTCAATTTGACTGGTAAGACTCAAATCAGACTTGAATCTCAACAAATCATTTTGATAGCAATTCATGATGGAAGTTTGTTGATGGAATCCTGACATCGTCCTGAATCACAGGTAATCTGTTAAACATGTAGTCATTTGAGTCAGGCTTTACTGTATCATATAACAAATGAATTGAGGAAAAACCAAAAATTTCAGGGGTACCGTACATTCAGCATTTTTCTAATGAGGTTTAATTACGAGAAGTGGTCAATTTGTCTAACCAGAATGAATCAACTTTTCTTGGTTTCCATACAATATGTTTATCAATCTAACCAGATATTATAAGGGAGCTCAAATGGATTCAAAGGATCCCCCAAAAGAGTTTCTGATTTGGTTCAAATTGGAGAATATTTTACTGTAATTCTTTTCATGACATCTTCCATGTGTCAGCGAGGATTCACCTCCGTGATAATTAAGAGTTATTACTGGTACAGAACTGGTATCAAAATGTTTAGCTAACTGACAGAATGCCAATTAGGCCATTCAAAAAAGGAGCAATTATCCTGAATTACACCCAAGATACCACATTCAAGTACATGAAAATTCCCTGGGTAGATTGTGTCCATACAGGACAATTAATATTTATGTTCTAGAGGTTTCTCATAGTCTGCATACTAGCATACTAAGAGCTGATTAATTAAGAGCCCCAAATTAATGAAGGATGCATGTATCAAAATCAATGCCCCATTACTGTGTTCTATAACATGGTCCCCAATAACCATGTTCTATATCATGGCTCCTAATAACCGTATTCTATATCATAGTCACTAATGACCATGTTCTATATCATGATTAGTAATAACCATGTTCTATGTCATAGTCCCTAATAACCATGCTCTATATCATGGTCCCTAATGACCGTGTTCTGTATCATGGTCCCTAATAACCATGTTCTACATCATGGTCCCTAATACAGGTACCTGACTCCCTTTCTTCCCTTAAAAAAAAATAGGATTAAAACTCCATTTCCTTAGTGCTTATAGCCACGAGATAGATAACAAAGTAAATATTGACGGAAATTGTCCATCCACTCCCTAAATACAAGCCTAATTTGTTTTCCCATGCTACAGTAAGTTATTGATAAATTTCCCTCAAATCTGCTTCTATTCAGGTGAATATACAGGTAAAACTTACCTGAAGTGCCTGATCAAACATGTCCAAAGGACTTCCCTGACCACTGGTCATCAGCATTGTATTTTGTGGTTAAGAAAAGTAGAAGATATCAAAATATTGACGAGCTCCGCACATACGTGGCTGCTCCTTCTTGGATTCTCCCCGTCTCTGATTGAAAATTAGCAAGAGGATTGTACAAAACAGGTTCCAATGTATAATTATCCTCAGCAGTAAAACTCCTCTCAAACAGGTGAAAACAAAGATGTCAATGTGGGGGTACCTTTAGGGGGGACTAATTTACCATATCTTTCTGATAAAGAAAAACTACACAAAATCATTCAGAAAGCTAACAGCAGCATTCAAAGTGCCCAACTGGACCCAATAAAATTGGAAACAACATTTATATTTAGATAGTGGATAGCTAAATTTGAAGAAAATTTTTCTATTCACATGACTGGTTCTACCAAATACCCCCTTGATATTCACCAAAAGTGTACTGGGACATGGGTAAAAGTGTAGATCTCACTGATGAAGTGCGCTGTAGTGAAAATGTTGCTTTTAGCAATCAGTCAAGCGGAGTACAGTAAGAGCCTAGCGTCTATTTCCACAATGACTATGCTCCTCACTTGATCGCCCACACAGATTAAAGTGACAGATAATGTATATAAATGTGTTGACAACCATAATGAAAGGTAAAGTGTTTAGCGATACCAGTAAAATTGTAAAAACTTTATAAATACCTTGCCAAAGGGTTATTCACAAGACACAACAAAAAGTTTGTTAAGTTCTAAGGGTGTGCAGTATTTATTGTTTTGAATAACCTGATACCTCTACTGGAAGAAAAAGACGAACAATATGTCTTTTTCCAATGACTGATGCCAAAACAAGCGTATGATACCTGTTGAATCTTGCTGTGATCTTATCAGTGTTATGTGAGAAAACAAAGAACTTTACTTAATTAGAATTTAAAGTTTTAAAAAAATGACTCAACTTCTCAAATGAAAGAAAATTTTTATAAAATAACATTTTAATTTCTTTGAAAAATTACTTTTCTTGATTCTATTTATTCTTGTAATGGTGCAAAGATTCAACTTGTAATAATGATAAAGTTTAGTCAATTTTGATCAAGAATTAAATTGCAATGAACTGCACGCTGCTAATTATTTGCAAACGATGCAAAATTTCAACACATTGACACTGTGAAATGGATAGTGTTGTGAACATTCAAATAAGCATGTGCTGATACCCCAGTGCCATTACCAACAGAATGAAATCCAAGTGCCATTACCAACAGAATGAAATCCCAGTGCCATTACCAACAGAATAAAATCCCAGTGCCATAACCAACAATACGAAATCCCAGTACCATTACCAACAGAACAAAATCCCAGTGACATTACCAACAGAATTACCAGTGAACTTACCAGCAGAATGAATCTGTTACAACAAATTTCACTTGTTTCAAATGATAGTTTGAGAAAGATATGTAAAGTTTGTAACTTGTACATTATGCATTTTTTACAGGCCTTCTAACATATTTTACAGACATGTGAATCAATAGTTTGTACTCTAATTTTACAAAGCATCGCTCAATGATAATTTTGTAAACAGTTCTTTCTCAGATAAAATTTATAAAAATTTACTAAATGATCATATCAATATTGCAAATTAACCTTATTTTTCTCCCAAGTTCTGGAAATGAAACAGAAAATATCGGTTTAAGAAAAAAAGCACAAACATCGTGATAGTAGAATAACTGTTCTTTTTATAGGTCAATTTTTTGATAATTTCCTTCGGTCTGCTTCAGTTTCAATCACCAAAGAAATTTGACTAAACAACTTAACAGTAAATTCAAAAAGGCAATGGCAATTCCAACAATTTTATTCTCAACCCAACGTCTGCCTTTTTGGATCATCTGTCTGAACATAAACCCACCCACTTTTTGGGTTGTCTGTCTGCAAACAAAATGAGCTGCTCTTGGTTTGTCCATCTGCACCCAAACTCGGTCCCTTTTGGACTGTACGTCTGCACCCAAAGCCTGCCCCTTTTGGATTATCTGTCTACATCAAAAATCTGTCCTTTCTGCATATTTTCAACTAAGACAAACAAATTGTATAGCGTGGAAGAATTTGTCCATGTTGTCAGCAACCACTTGTATTACTTTCCATGAGGGAAGTGAAAATTTAAAATTCACCAAGAAGCTAGAAAATTCAAGGCCAATCTCTATGGCAACCAACAGATATTTCACTGATTAAAACAATCCATATGGTTTTGATCCATCAATTTTAAGTAAGAACCATAATCCACCTATCACACACTACATCTTATTGACAAGGACCATAATCCACCAATCACATACTATGATTTATAGGCAAGGTCTATAATCCACCAATCACATACGATGATTTATAGGCAAGGTCTATAATCCACCAATCACATACGATTTATTTGCAAGGACCATAATTAGTTTCATTTTTCTTCAACTTTCATTACATTTTTCTCTGAATAATTGCTCACTGTATAAAAATCTTTGTTCTGTAAAAGATTGTATCCTATTTCAATGTAAATTATCTTCGTACAGAGCTTTCTTTTTGCTGAAATGCCGTCATCCAATTAGCAAATCTTTTCAGTGACAATGACTTTTCCATTAAACAGAAACTAAATTTGTCATATTCTATTAATGACTTATTACTGGAATCAATAACTGTGCTAAGGTTGAAAGTCAGTAAAATAAATTACTCTTAAAATTAATTAATGTGAAATGTGCATCATTTAATAATTAACAGAAAATTGAAAGCTGCATAATTGATGTGTATGTTCCAAGTCTGTTCAAAGCAAAGAGATTTTATAAAAAGTAGGTTATAGTGGGCATTTCCTGTACAGAATAACATTCAAACAAACATCCTCAGCAATTTCTGGAAGACACAAATGTGCTTAGGATGTACATTAGCACAGTAATTTACAGAAAATGGATACATTTTCTTTGACAGGAATTTCTCCACAAGAAAGATACTGCAATCTATTTGGAATACCTTGGCTATTACTACCATATGATTTATTGAAAAAAGTTACAAATAAAAAAAAATCAGTTTGATGCATTTGAAACTTTTCTGTCTGCCATTGTGACATAAAAAGACAAGGTGTTCCAAATGAGAAGTATGATCTGTAGGATTGACCTCAAAGCTGTGAATGTTACATATTTTTACCAAGTCTTTGTAACAGCCATTTTGATTGGTTTGAATCACGTGATGAAAATGACAAAAATTTATTAGTTTTTAATACCAGAAAAAAAAATATTCATGTGCCTTTGTGTGGTTTGTTAATATTTGTTAACATGAATAAAAAATAGTTCAGTCATTTATTCCTTGAGAATCATTCTTATTTTATAACTATTCATAATTATAAGCACTGAGTTCAAATTACAGAATATACAAGGCCATTAATCTTGCATATCATTTACATACTATCCTAATGAAAAGGCTTTACTTTGCTGTGAATGTTAATGCAGTGTATGATGGTTTACTTTGCTGTGAATGTTAATGCAGTGTATGATAATGTTTTACTTTGCTGTGAATGTTAATGCAGTGTATGATAATGTTTTTACTTTGCTGTGAATGTCAATGCAGTGTATGATAAATCTGCAAGCTTTATGATGTGATAAATTCTGTCAAACTAGGAAATTCAAATCTGGTAAATATTCTATTAAAATGTTAACCACAAATTTGGTTTTACTCAGTAAAGACTAAAATAATATTTAAAAAATTAAGTAGCAATTTTTTTTATAATTTCCTCACGACCATACCTGCTTTATATAAGGGACTGCATTTATACAGAAGTGTTTTATAATGAGGGACTGCATTATAGATGTGCTATATAAAGTGACTCCTTATACAGGTGTTTTATATAAGAGACTGCATTAAGACCACATGCTTTATAACCCACAACTACTGTATTGTTTTATTGTAGATTCATAATGCTTTAAAGGGGTGGGGGTGAGCAATGTAAGGGGTGTCACTAGTTGATTGTTTTTGTAATTCTGTACCATGATGTTTGAGATCACCACTTCTTAACTGGGTCTGATTTATCCTTAAAATTACTTAAAATTATTACTTAAAATTATTCCAGCAGGATAGACATGAAATGAAGCAAACAGTTCACTGAACACACAGTACAATGTAAAATCACCTTCACTTTCATCACAGAGCCATGCAATAATGTTCTAACAAAGGTAAATCAATAATTGGGTACAAAAATTAAAGCCATCAGATGAGAGTATTTACTTATTTATGTCCTCAGTACAGCCTTCCAGTAGGGATTCGTTAATAATAGAGTTAAATATTGATAAAATTCCTCCAGTTCAGACTGAGTTTGAGTTTTCATTATTAACCAATCAGAAATGACCTTTCAAAGGTGATGCAATTTGTGGTAGGTTCAAAACAAAATCTCAAATCTATCAACAGTGTTTTCTTTATATACATGACTTATTTTCTTTATAAAATCAGCAGTTATCAGAATCACTAATAATCTGGAGAAAACCGGTATTCTTACGAGTCCAGTCTCAAACTGAGATTTATGATAGTCTCAAACACTCTATACATTGTTATACCTGATGAAAAATGAAAACCAAAAGTCTGTTTATAAACATCTATCCCCATGTTTACCTATTATGGCCCTCATAACTATCATCACAATCTTAGCCTTCTGGGAAAAAATGTCCAGCCCCTAATGATGGCCTGAAAATTATATTTTTGATCTGATTTGTAGACAAAAAGAACTAATTACAGTATGTTGTCAGTAAGTGTATAGCATTGTTAATAAGTGAAGAACATTGTCAATTAGTGTATGGTGTTGTCAGTAAATGTATGGCATTATCAGTAAGAGTATGGTGCATTGTCAACAAGTGTATAGCATTGTTAATAAGTGAAGAATATCGTCAATATGTATATGGTGTTGTCAAAAAGTGTATATGTATTGTCAATACATGTATATGGTTACAGTACTGGGATCTTCTTAGTTTGACCCTAGGGATAGTCCTGCAGCATAAGGACAGACACAGAAGCTAAGTCATGCCGAGTAGGGATAGACCCAGGGGCTAAATTATGCTGGGTAAGGATAAATCCAGAGAACAGGTCCTGCAAAGAAAGGATAGACCCAGAGGCTTAGTTATGCAGGGTAAGGATAGACCCAGGGGCCAAGTTGTGCTGGGTAAGGATTGACCCATATGCTAGTTCTTGATGGGTAATGATATACCCAGAAGCTAGGTCCTGTAGGCTAAGAATTGACCCTAGGACCAAGTTATGCAGGGTAAGGATAGACCCAGAGACCAAGTCATGCAAGGTAAGGATAGACCCAAGGGTTAAGTTATGCAGAGTAATGACAGACCCAGAGGCTAGATCCTGCTAGGCAAGGATAAACCCAGACCTTAGTGTCACTTGCACATCTGATTTAATTGTTCAAGTAAACTAAGTGTATATATGGTTATAGGGTGGGGATTTCACTAGTTACAAAGGCATGACCCAGGGAGTTGCACATCTGAAATTGTTTTTTCATGCCAAATAAGTGTATTCATGGTTATAATGTGGGGATTTCAATTATTTCTAAGTTATGGCCCAGAAGCCAAGTACCTGAGGGCAGGATACAAACACAGGCAAAGAATTCAGTTGCAAATGAATTCAGTTTTCATGTCTGAAACAAGGCTTGTCCATGATTGCAAAGTCCATTTATACAATTTTGTTCAAATATCTAGTAACAGTAACTGCACTTTTTTAACGTTTCAACCTTTTGACTCCTCATCAGGGTTTGAGGGGTTTGGAGCTAATGAAAAAAAATTTGTCTAGCCACTTTACATCGTGGGGGATTCATTGTTCCAGGTTTAAGAATGTTCTGTTGAAAATGTAGGAACAGATAGTATGATGAATCAAAATATCCTCAACACTTTTTACACCACATGGTAATAAAAAAAGTACTTCTGAAGACCTGTCAATAATAGATGAGGTGCCAAATTCTCTGAGGTTACTGATCCATGCCTTATGTCATGACTTGACTTATGACCAACTCCTTTCTCTGTTTAATCCTCATACCTATCATTAACTCATGCTATAACCAGTCCGGCCAACAGGTGGGTCAAGTCCAGGCAAAATCCATTATTGTATACACAGCAAGGTTCAAAACAACAACTAAAGCAATGTGACTGGACATTGTATATGCCGGCTCTGTGTGTGCATCTGTGTGTGTGTGTGTGTGTGTGTGTGTGTGTGTGTGTGTGAGACAGACCTATGTAGGCATTAGCAAGGTATGGTTGACTCAAGAGATTACTTACCAATGGCTCTCAAATACCTTGACCTTTAATCAAAGTCTTCAAAAAAACTTATTGTGCAGAAACCATTATTATCATTACCATAACCTCTGACTTTTTGACCCCAAAATCAATATGTCTGATTTACTCTAAGTGCAAACCCACTGCAAACTTTGGTCAAGTTACCAAGTCTATAATTAGAGGAATTATGCAAAATCAATTTTCTTTTCTAAGTTACCAATCTTAACCATTGACCTTTGAACTCCAAAATCAATAGCCACTATTATCGAAAGTGTAAGCCATCCACTAACTCTAGTAAATAAAATATATGATCAAGAACTGTAACTTATACACACACATAATTTTTCATTGACAGTGACCCAAATCAACAGGGGGCTTCTATATTACACCTAGTGTAATACGCCATCCACTAACTTCTATATTACACCAAGTGTAATACGCCATCCACTAACTTATATATTACACCAAGTGTAATACACCATCCACTAATTTTAATCCAGGTCAGCAATGTGAAACTAATGTTACGGAGCCGATTTGTTTCTTCTTTCAGTCAGTGACCTTGACCTTCAAGATTAATAAACTTCTTCCTTACTCTCAATACATGCCAAACATTATTTGCTCCACCTTATACAGTAGTAGGTGAATATAATGAAAATGAATCTATGAACAATATTACTAAAGGGATGATAAAAGTAACAAGTACAAACAGTATTTATATATTGGGGTGGCATGTGTATGTGTGTGTGTGTGTGTCTCTCTCTCTCTCTCTGTGCATTGTGTGTGTGTGTGTGTGTGTGTGTGTGATATTTGGATTTTTAATGTAGCTTCAACAATTTGTAAGTGGAGGTAAAACTGTAACAATCTGATTGGTTTAATATTGAAAGTCAGGAAAGTATTGGTACTTACATGCTTACATATTTACATCATGTAATATATTACCAGTCATTATATGTATCATTCACCATGTATCACTCATAGTATATGTCAATCATCATGTAATATGTATCATTTATGGTATGTGTTAGTTATCATGTACATGTATCATTCATCATGTAATGTTTATCATTTATTATGTAATATGTATCAGTCATGGTTTGTATCATTCATCATGTATCAGTCCTGGTAAATTATTCATCATGTATCAGTCCTTGTAAGTGTCAATCATCATGTAATATGTATCATTCATGTTATGTGTAAGTATGTATATGTATCATTTGTCAAGTAATATTTATCATTCATTTTGTAATATGTATCAGTCATAGTTTGTATGTGTGAGTCATCATGTAATATGTATCAGTTAGATATGTATCAGTCAATGTATCTCACAGTATGTCAGTCATCATGTGATGTGTATTAGTCAGGTGTGTATCAGTCATCATGTATCATTCATGGTATATGTCTGTCATCATGTAATGTGTATCATTCATGATGAGGAATCTATTCAGTATCATTAATAATGTCTCAAGGTCCGAGGCTTTTTGTTTTTATTATTAATTCCTAACCATGACCATAATCTTGACAAGTTTTCGTTATTATTATCTTGTGTTTATCAACTCATGTCAGCACACGATGGGCAATATATCATGGCCAGTGTAACTGGTGTAGAAAGAACCCAGGAAAACCCCAGCAAAAACCCACTGGAAGCTACTGGAAAGCTTTCTCACATATCCATATTGGCTGAGCCCAAGACTCAAACCCACTTGGACAAAGGTGAGATGACAGTGGTCGGTAAAGGCAAGTGATTTAGACAACTCAACCACCAGAGGCCCCTTCTTGATACATAAAATTTAACAACTGATCTCAATGCTTCAAATATTCTTATAACATGCTAAGAATAACTCGTGTGTCCCACTTGTCTTTGCTAGCATTTTTGCAGTATAAGTAGTTTCTATATTTCAGTAATGTCATACTCAGTACATGTAGATTCTATATTTCAGTAATGTCATACTTGTACAGGTAGTTTCTATATTTATTTAAGTAATGTACAACTTATCATATGTATCTTCCTACTTTTTTTGATACAAGCAATCTTTGTAAATAAATTTGTTGTACATGAAAAAATAAGCCCTTGCACGCATCTGCATAATGGCCACCCAAGGTAACTTGTCTATGATCAAGCAATTTTGTTGGATAACAAGGTACTTAACATTGAAGAGGCACTGATCTTACACAACAGCAAAGTATATTCATTTATAGCCACTGGACTGGATGTACAGCTTGTTGATATAATTACAAATTTACATATGAATTAAATGAAATGTATGTAAAAAAAAGTCTTTCTGCTGCACTCACTTAAAAAAAATGTACTCAGTTTACTTCATAGTTGCTCTTTAATCAACAATCATCTTCAGAAATGTAGCATTTTATAGTTTTTGCATGTCAATTATGTACTTTATGAATCTGTACTTAATGGGAATGCTGTACAAAACTTTATGAATCTATACTTAATGGGAATGCTGTACAAAACTGAAAATAAAATCACTGCCATTAAATCGTTTGATAAACCAAAGTCTACAGTATAAATTATAGCATAAATTTTCCTGGAGGACATATATTCTTCCTTGAAGATATAAGATCTTTGAGGAAATGTACCATTCTTTGAGGAAACAAGATCTTTCAGGAAATGTACCATTCTTTGAGAATACAAGATCTTTGAAGATATGTACCATTCCTTGAGGATCTTTGAGGAAATGTACTATTCCTTGAGGTCATACCTTGAAAACAAAAGTTGTTGCTTGAGAACATACATTAAAAGCATACATTTGTTCTTCAGCTTTCCCACAATGGCCAAGCTAAAGACTCGAACCCATACAGACAGGTGAGCTGGCAGTGATCGGTAATGGCAAGCACTTTATAGACCACTCTGAGCCTCTCTAGGCCCCTTGTGGAAATGATGAACTACATTTGTCACAATGAAGAAAATCTTGCGAAAAATTACTGCACTACCTGCACCTAATTACCAAACCACAAAATTGTACTTTCAAAACAGACTAAAATGCATATTGAGAAAATGTGAGAAATGTTCAACAGACAGGGATTGTTTAATTTGACTACCTTGAAAATGACGACTCTAATGTGTTATTTTGCTCAAGTTTGTCACAAACAGGCATTATTGTCAGACTCAAAACCGGCATTAATTTTCGTTTAAGAAATAGATTTAAGAAAGAATCATTGAAATTTCATGCACTAGCCAAACCATTCAATCAATATTATCATAGATGGTGATTAGGTTTCTGGTTTTCACAATTATACACAATTATAGCAAAAGTAAAATTTATGCAGAACAATTAAAGAGTTCCATGCCATCCAACCTGCAGAATGGTTAGAGGTTCCATATTGTGTGACCTGCAGAATGATTGCAAGTTCCATATCATGTGACCTGCAGAACGGTTAGAAGTTCCATATCGTGTGACCTGCAGAACAGTTAGAAGTTCCATATCGTATGACCTGCAGACCAATTAAAAGTTCCGTATCATCAGACCTATAGGACAAGTGGATCCGTGAACATATTTCAATCAAGCCCCGTATTTTTGTAAAAAGATGGAAAATAGACTGGAGCACTTTTGTTACTATATTTCTTTTATGTCAGTTAAAATGATTTAATCAGGTACAACTATTTCCATGACAGACTGGTCAAGTACAACTATTTCCATTACAGACATATTAATGTCAATTTTAAGAACAGTTTATATTGCAGTGTTACCTCTGTAAACAAAAATATTTGGACCTTTATCCTTACTATCTCCCTGAGAGGTTTTAAAAGGCTTTTAACATGTAATTTCTCTCACCATTAGAAATCTAAATCTAAACTGCAGGGTGAAGGAATGTTTTATGGCCAGGGGCACTCTGTTCACAGTAGCTGTTTGCTTTGCAGATTATCTGATAGCAAAGCCAAACACCAAGTCACAGGGAGTTACAATATGAACTTGGGCACTTAACCTCCAGGGTTGCCTACACATATCTATTCATATCCTTGACAAGGTAACAAGTTCAATATTAAACATGTACAATAAATCTACCCTATCCGATAATAATAATAATAATAATAATAATAATAATAATATTATTATTATTATTATTATTATTAATTTATTTAAAAAGGATAACACACTGGGTCATGAAAAACCCATCTCCCATATGCATCTCAACTGAAGTACAGCAGTGATACTTCTTGCTTCAGCTGTACATCACCTATAATGATTTAGATATGGCAGTCTGGTAACTTTAGGATGCCACCTGCAGTTGAGAGTGGGAAAATGTTTCCTGGACACACTGAAGGTGCTCCAAATTTATATATATATGCATACAATATATTAACTATATCAAATTATTTGTTTTAAAAACAAACTAGAACATTTCTACACTTGGAATACTAGCCTTAACTTGTCAACTCAAAAAGGTGATTCCCCTCTCCAACAGGATCACATTTGGAATAAATGAAAATATCACAGTCACTCAGGCTTAAAAATTAGGTTACTAACATTGATATGCCACCATATATCTATCTTCACAGGAGCAGGTGAAACAGGGTCAAAGATAATGATGGTGAAATGAACAGATAGCCAAAAATATAAAATGCAATTAACCATAAAAAATATAAAATACAATTGACCATAAAAGTTAAGTTACAGTGGCCTAATTTTGATGTCAGAGTTGCCCTCCTTGTGATGTCTCCAGTGCCAAGTTTCAATATGGCAGGTGAAATATAGTCCAAGATAACAAATGGATAGCTGAAAACACAAAAAGTCATTCGCTCCGGTGGCCTAGTGGTAGAGCATCTGCCTCGGATGCAGGAGCTAACGGGTTCGAACCCTGGCCAAGTCATACCAAAGACTTTCAAAATTGGTACTAACAGCTGCCTCGCTTGGTGCTCAGCATTAAGAGGTTAGTGTTAGGACTGGTTGGCTTGGTGTCAGGATAATGTGACTGGGTGGGACATAATGCTACATGTCTGCAGCGTGATGCCAGTGCTAAACATCACTATCAACTGTCACACTGCAGACATCGTAGCGATATGACTGAAAAATTGTTAAAGCTATGTTAAAAATCTAAATCACACTAAATCACACATTCAGGCAAAAAATTAGGTCACACTGATATTGTATGATTGCTTTTATATGCATTCACATTTCAATTTTCATAAATATAAGTGAAATAGGGACCAAGAGATTCATAATGTAACAAACAGCTTGAATAATAATTACTTGAACACTTAGTCACATTGACCTAATCCCAGTATGGATGATGAAGTCGCTGAGATGCATATATTTCATGTGTGATGTACAATAAGATCCAATATACTGAGGGTATAACAAATGAATTGCTGAAAATAGAGAAGTCACTCGAGCATGAGCAAATTTTGATCATTAAAATAGAGTTTAAGATAATGAGGGTGTAACACGGAAAGCTTACAATACAAAGCCACTTAAGCATAAATACTGGGTTGTTCTGACCTAGTTTTGGTATGTGTAAATTACCTTTGTTGAGATGTGCAAGAATTTGCATTTGTGCAAACTAATTATGGTTCCAAAAAATTGAAAATGCAACTACCAAAATCTGATATTACAAGCCAGTCAAGAGTGCAAATTGGGTCAAAGCAACCTAGTTATGATATGGCTGAGTTACTTTCATTGAGATGCATTCAAAGATCGTTTTTCACAAGTTCATAATAAATTGGAACCAAGATAATGGCGATGTTATTGTTGTTGTTGTGGGGCTTAACGCCATTTTTCAGCACACGATAGGCTATACATGGCGGCCAGTAATAATGGTGGAGGAAGAAACCGGGAAATCCCCGGGAAAGAACCACTGACCCACGAGAAGCTACTGGCAAGCTTTCTCACATATCCGCATTCGCCGAATCCTAGACTCGAACCCACGCAGACAGAGGTAAGACGGCAGTGATCCGTAACGGAGAGCGCCTTAGACCACTCGGCCACTCGGGGCCCCAATGGCGATGTAATAAAGAAACAAAAATACAAAAGTCAAATTATGTCAAAGTGTCCTAGTTTTGGTATGCCAGTGTTACTCTTTCAGAGATGCATCCACACAGTGATATACGGGCTGAAATACTGAATGGGTAACAAGATGCTGAGAGAGCAATAAAAGAACAAATAAACACTGAATAAACATAGGCAATGCATTGTACATCCTATACCAAAATCCTTGACATGGAAATAATTAATAACACTGAAACTCATCTAGAGTCCCACAAGTCATATTGGCAAGGGACAAATTAACATATTCAAATCCATCGACATTCATAAAATCACATTTGTTTCAAAAGCTGAAACTAAACTCAAACTATTACAGTCACTGTATGTATTGTATATATTGTGCAGTTTCCTCGCAGATTGAACAGGTGCACTCTCACAGCTAATAATTTTTTTTTTTGTATAATGAGGTCTCCTGGAGTTTAATACAGCAATACCATATATATCCTATTACAAGTCAAATTCAATATTGACCCTGATCTGCCAATGTACAAGGTCAAGGTCAGTGTTTGTTCTATTGATTATTCATAACAAACTGCAGAGAGACAGAGCTGCTGGTAGCTTATGCAACAGAAGTTCTGGGGGTGTGCAGGTTTGCAGTTGAACTTGTACGCAAGTATATATGGTATGTATATACTGCAGCACTGCTATATAAAACAATGATCTCCAGTTTACAATCACTCAGCATGTACAAAGGGCTCCAGTGCAATCCTCTAAAATCAAACATGTACAAAGGGCTCCAGAGCAGTCCTCTAAAATCAAACATGTACAAAAGGTAAAAAAAAAAAAAAAATCCTCTCCGGTCAGCTGACTGTCCCTGTTTCTCATTGCTGACCCTAGCAACTTTTTCCCTATGGTAAAACAAAATATCCTGAAACTAATTGGTGCATCTAACTGAGCTGGTTTTGCCCAATACTTACTACATAATATATACTAATCATTATAATGTTAAAAAAACTACCTACCCACCCTAATTTTAAAATTAGTGCAATTTAAGAAACACATTTTTTTTTGCTTAATCAATGACTCTCTCTCTCTCTCTCTCTCTCTCATATATATATATATATATATATATATATATATATATATATATATATATATATATATATAAGAGGCATAGTGAGGGCAATCCCATTACACATATATTGTTTCAAAAGGAGTACACATCCATACATGTACATTTTTAGTTCCAATAGAAAATGTGTTCTAAAACACCTGGGGTTTAATACATTTCTACGTATATAACAAAATCATGTAAGCTAGAAGTGATATTGTACAACATGATGTGGATTTTCTTCACAAATAATTTTTTTTCCTGATTATATAACTAATTACAGCAGAGTTGTAACTGCTCCAACCATGAAAGGTAAGGATATAAAACACCTCTTTCACGACCCACTGTACAATGGACACACTTATTCAAGTACAGACATTAACATAACAGCCGATTTGTCTGTCCATCTGCCCTAAGAAAAACATACTTATGAGTGATACGACTAAGTGATACTCGTCTTAAGCTGACAAGGTCAGGTCTACCACATACTTTTTAACCATTTTCTACTGAATAACCCCCAAATAATGAAAAAAGTTGTATGTTTTCCAGTCTAGAGTTTGGAAAGTAAAGACTGCATGTCAAATGTTTGCCTTTGGTCCTACACCTATTTGCACATGTTAAATGAACAGAAATATTTAACACAAGAGGAACTCAAATAAATGCTATTATATTTAAGTGATCTTAATTGAATGATACACATCTTGAGTGCCCTGACTCAGTCCTAGTGGGTGTTATCTTGAAATCTTCACAGCAGACTTAAACATATCATATTCTATATCAATTCAACTGGCAAACACATTACAAAATTTTAATGTAAAAAACATCAGGAGCTAATACAAGTCCATTTAGATATTGAGTTTAACAGCAAATTACATAAAAACAAATGGTAGTTCAATAATTGTCCAGCAGTCAATAATGTCTGACCTATTGGGTCTTTCTGTTGACTTTGGGGTGAGGCAGGGTCCAGTGGTATACTAATTAAAACACTAAGTCATATTGTAATCTACTGCTTATATCCAAAATGCACACTAGTTCTGTAAACCTCTCTAAATTCTACACTAACAATTATCTACATTATTTCTCACTAGATTTGTCTACTCAGAGTATCTGTCACTCCATTATGTCTACCGGTATTAGGTATCCTTTCTCTTAACTCCCCATCTTGTATATCTCTGTCTGATTCTTATTTCCAACTACATCTTGTCTCAGCTGTCCCTTTTTCTTCCTCTGTCCTCTTTCTGCTTTTCTTTATGCTTTCTGCCCTTCTGCCTTCTCTTTCTACCCCACACTATATCTTGTATCTATCTATATACACATATCGTAATCCCACACCCTTTCCCCACATTCAGAATATGATTGGCTAACCATTACTAAATGAATGACAGCTCCCTTCCCCATGTCATACCATAACTAACCAGTGCTGAAACGGCCGGAATATGACCCAGTTATCCCCCAGTTATCCAGATATGTCATGATGTTGACCCGTTTACCCAGATTTGTCAAAGCCTTCCTGAAACCCAAAAACTTGACTTGCTATTGATATGTTCTCACACCCAGCTTACATCAGTTTCTATGATGCTGACGTAGTTACCCAGATTTATCATTGCTTTCCTCACATCTGTCTCTGAAATTCCCATTTTCAAATACCCAACATATTACTAGTTAAAAACCTGATATTGGTACTGTTATATATTTTACTTTTTCCCCCACACTAAAAAATCTTTTTGTCATATGTACTAAGAATCCCTTTGGTCATAAATGCCTGCATCCAAAGAATAGGATCATTTATGCTATCCTGAAAAACAGATCTGACACCCAACAGAGCGTGAAATAAAAATTTAATAAACTGGACAAGTTACTCAAATTATGGTACTAACTGAAACTTTAAGAATTAGACATATTTTCTGAACAGAGCAAAACATGGAGTCTTGATCATCAAGGTGTTAATCAAGCCTTTATGAATGTATCAAGCAGCTTAGTCATCGAGACTAATTCATGCTCCATTTCATTCATGTGATTCTGTTCAAGTATTCTGACTGTGATGAAGGATTATCATTTCAAACATGCATGTAACATCTGCAACTAGAACTGATTGCATGGTTTATATTGATCTGATGCAGCTTCATGCAACATGAACTGGAAAAATATGCAGAGAACACCAGACTAAATGCTTCAAATATGGAATTGTTTTACGTAATTTTGTGTGCATTTAAAAATTACTTTCTGAATATTTTTGGTTTCACTGTCTGTTTAAAATACACAAAAAATATGCTACTAATATATAATTGATCTTAATATTGAATTCAGATGCTAATATAGAACTCTAAGCCAATACAGAACCCTGGCTAATACAGAACTCTGATGCCAATATAGAACTCTGACGCTTATTGAACTCTGATGCCAATATACAACTCTGATGCCAACATAGAACTCTGATGCCAATATACAACTCTGATGCCAACATAGAACTCTGATGCTTATTGAACTCTGATGCCAATATACAACTCTGATGCCAATATAGAACTCTGATGCCAATATACAACTCTGATGCCAATATACAACTCTGATGCCAATATACAACTCTGATGCCAATATACAACTCTGATGCTAAATATAAAAACTCTGATCCTAATAAAGAAAAATGATGCTAATACAGAACTCTGATGCAAATACAGAACTATGAGACTAATATATTACTCAGACCCATACAGTGCAGGAAAATTTTGAAATTTAGCAATGACATTTTATTTAATATCAAAATCAAATTTCAGTTTATAGTAATAATACACCTGTTAGGTTTGAACCTTTCATCACCTTACATTAGCATTGTAACGAGTAATACACTGTGATGGCAGGTAGCCACCAATATCTCTTATGTATAGTTTGCAGTTACACAAAAAAAATTGACGATTATGGTTGAGAGGTATTAAGAATGCAAACGGAAAAGTGGGTCATCAAATTATATGTACATGTACAAAGTTTCCAAACTCTCAGAACACAATTCAACCCCTTCATCACATCTCATTATCATCAACAAAAACATTGTACATGTGTAGATTTTGGTACTGATAATTTCAAATTAAAGTTTTAGTTTAAATAATATGCACTGGAGTTCAAATGTTATACAATCATCTGTTATTTCCCATGTATATTGTCTTAACACAGTACTCCCTCAATGTAATGTTATTCATTATAACACCATTCCCGCTCTAAGGTGGCAAGATCCTTGATCCCATTTCATTACATAGTGCTACAATGATATGCATCAAGTATTTCATTATAAGGCAGTATAGACAGCATTATAGTGAGGGTGTACTTATCATCTACTTCATTATAATGTGGTTTGCTATATGCCTCCTTAAATAAGGTTATATTGAGATAGTGCTACATGCATATCATGTTCTGCAACATAATGTGGTCTACTCTAACTACATTAGACATGGTTATAATGAGCGAATACTATATCATCTACTTCAGTATAATGCAGTCTTCTCTACAACTCCATTAGATAGAGTTATAATGAGTGAGCATTATATCATGTACTTCCTTATGTGGTTTACTCAATGAATCCCTTTTTGTTATAATGAGTGAGCATTATTATCATCTACAACTTTATAACATGGTCTACTCTATGGTTCCATTGGAATGGATTATAATGAGGGGGTACTGTACTGTGTAATTCATTACAATGTGGTCCACATTATGGCTACTTCAGACTGTGTTATAATGAGGGAATACTGTATCATGTACTTCATTATAAGGTGTCTACTCCATGACTGGGCATTGTATCATGTACTTCATTAGAGGTTGGTCTACTCTGGCTTGATTAGACAGAGTAATAATGAAGGAATAAGTATCATGTACCTCATTACAAGTTGGTCTACTTGGCAGCTTCCATGAACAGTGTTATAATTGATGGAGTATTGTTGTAATGATGGAGTATTGTATCATGTATTTCATTATGCAAAACAAATGTTTCTTACTGCACTGGTTTTAAAATTAGGCTCTGGGTGTTTTTAAACAATATATACATTATAATTTTAGTACCAGTATATATAATGTACTTAGTACCTCAAATACTAGACTAAAACAGTTCAGTTAGATGCACAAATCAATTTAGGGTATTTCTTTGTAAAACAATTTACTTTTTTTTTCAATTTACTAGGGGTGGGGGACTGATGGTCGGCCAACCAGAAACACACATCTGGTTCTGGCCTTATAAGCTGATCAACTTCTTGGACGGTATTGTAATGAGGGAGTACTGTATCATATACTTCATTATAGGTTGGTATACTCTGGCTTCCTTGGACAGTGTTATAATGAGAAAGTACTGTATTGTGTACTTCATTATAGGTTGGTATACTCTGGCTTCCTTGGACAATTATGTAATGATAGAGTACTGTATTGTGTACTTCATTATAGGCTGGTATACTCTGGCTTCCTTGGACAGTGTTGTAGTACTGTATCATGTACTTCATTATAGGTTGATATACTCTGGCTTCCTTGGAGAGTATTGTAATGAGAGTACTGTATCATGTACTTCATTATAGGTTGATATACTCTGGCTTCCTTGGACAGTGTTTTAATGAAAGAGTACTGTCTCATGTACTTCATTATAGGTTGGTATACTCTGACTTCCATGGACAGTGTTATAATGAGGGAGTACTGTAAATATTTAACTTCATTTAAATAGCAACTTTAAATAATAAAACTTGAAAATACATTAAGAGAAAACGGTAATTAATGGGATGAATCACAGATTTGTCAGCATTACAAGACAATTAGTATGTCCATTTTAACTAGATTTGTAAGCATTACAAGTAAATTAGGATGTCCATTTTAGATAGACTTGTATGCTTTACAAGAAACTTAAGGATTCCATATTTAACTGGATTTGTATGCTTTACAAGAAACTTAAAGATTCAATTTTAGATAGATTTGTAAGCTTTGCAAGAAAATTGTGTCCATTTTAACTAGACTTGTCAGTTTTACAAGAAACTTAAGGATTCCATTTTAACTAGGTCTGTAAGGTTTGAAAGTAAATTATGTCCCTTTTTACTAGACTTGTAAGCTTTGCAAGATATTTAAGGATTGCATTTTAACTGGACAACCCTCTCATGCATAACCTGAAAGTTTCCTATCAAGGTTTTAAAGACAGAACATACTGGTGTAGCTTGGTGGCCAAAATATACGTTGGCCAAAATATACTTCATTAAGACATTTTGTGGATTCCAGAATTTCCTATATACATCTGTACATTTTTTCCTATATACACCTGTATGATAATCATATATACACATGTACTTTTTTCTATACACACCTGAATATTCTTCCAATATACTCATTTACATTTTTTTCTATACACACCTAAATATTCTTCCATAATACACATGTACATTTTTTCTACACACACCTAAACATTCTTCCTATATACACATGTACATTTTTTTCAATACACATCTGAACATTCTTCCTATATACACAGGTACATTTTTTTCAATACACATCTGAACATTCTTCCTATATACACATGTACATTTTTTCTATACACATCTGAACATTCTTCCTATATACACATGTACATTTTTTTCTATACACACCTAAACATTCTTCCTATATACACAAATACACTTTTTTCTATACACACCTGAACATTCTTCCTATATACTTCTGTACATTTTTTTCTATACACACCTAAATATTCTTCCTATATACACATGTACGTTTTTTCTATACACACCTAAACATTCTTCCTATATACACATGTACTTTATTTTCTATATACACCTGAATATTCTTCCTATATACATATGTACGTTTTTTCTATACACACCTAAACATTCTTCCTATATACACATGTACTTTTTTCTATATACACCTGAATATTCTTCCATAATACACATGTACGTTTTTTTCTATACACACCTGAATATTCTTCCTATATACACATGTACATTTTTTTCTATACACACCTGAATATACTTCCAATATACTCAAGTAAATTTTTTTCTATACATGCCTGAATATTCTTCCTACATACTCATGTACGTTTTTCCTTTATGCACATGCACATTTTTTCCTATATACACCTGTACATTTTTCTTATATATGCCTGTGTGTTTCCTTTTCTATGATAAAGGTGTGAATATTTTAATTCATAAAGAAATTTGTATTCTGTTTCTAAGAAAATATTGTTTTGCATAAACAATCCTATTTTTATAACGAAATCGTTGTCATCTCAAAGTTCTTTTCATTTTCGCCTCAGATCAGGGTAGGAAACACAATTATGGGGTCACATTGAATGCATTCAAACAAGCCTGTTACAAACAGATTTTCATTAAGCCAGATGCTGGATTGATTGTGAACATCCTTTGTTAATGAAAAAGTGTATATCCCCATGAGACCAAGCAAAATTGATAGTGACATTCTTTCTTTAGTAGTGTTAAGATTTAATGTAAAAATACGGGCCTAAATACTTTGATAATTTTAAGGTACACATATAACGTATCTATGGTAGTGGAATGTACATCCTCCCAAACAGGTGCTTGCTGGTAATTGGCATCTCAGACCACAGGGGGTATCTGTACTTGATGTCTGTTGCATTTCCAATCATCTTGTATATTACACTTGATGCCTTATCTTGCCTCTGCATTACTCTGACATGTAGTGTTAAATGGATTTGTAATTTGGTCCAATAAACCTAAGTTCTATGTAATCCCAGAAAATATTCCCTAATTAAGGTGCTGGGAAAATGATAAAATATTTAATTCTGCAATTACATATGTCTGTAAAATGAAGTCAATCGTTATGGAACCATCATTTTTATGAGAATCTTTTTTCTGAAATTGTTTTGCTTAGAAACTAATAATAATAATAATAATAATAATAATAATGTTGTTGTTGATGTGATTTGGATTTTTAACGTAGCTCTAACGATTTTTCAGTCATATCACTATGATGCCTGCAGTGTGGCAGTTTATAGTGATGTCTAGCACTGGGGCATCATGCAGCAGACAGGTAGCATGATGTCCCACCCAGTCACATTATCCTGACACCAGGCCGACCAGTCCTAACACTAACCTCTTAATGCTGAGTGTCAAGCGAGGAATAATAATAATAATAATATGAAACCTAAAGCAAGACAACTTGTTAATGTTTGCTAGATATAAATCAACCTGTCCCAGGTCTAGTCATCAGGTGTCAACACAAATTCCTGTAACTATTTAGATGATCTTTAAACAAACAAACAAAAAAACCCCACTCCTGACATATCCTAAATTTAAAGTTTCTATTCTCCACTCCACCAAATCTCAAAACAAGTTAATTGCATCAATTAGCATTCCACATTCTGCGCACATCACAGCAGAGAATTCTAACAAAAATAATGTTAAATATGTTATGTTGACCCAAAGTTCAAAAAGTTGAGCAAGCATATCAATGAATAAATCGTTGTAGCTTCATACTGATTCATCTTAAGTATGAACAAAATCCATCAAAGGGTTTAGAAAATAAAGGTAAAAACATTTCAACCCAAAAAAATCCAAATTTTTATGAATTGACCTTGACCCAAGGTGAAAGGGGCATGCATGCTCCAGAATGAATTGACTTAGCTGCATAATAACTACACAGCTATATAATTTTAATTAGACAGCTACATAATTTTAATTACACAGCTACATAATTATTATTACATAGCTACAGAATAATTAGTCCAAATTATGAACAAAATCCATCAAAGGGTTTCAGAAATATAAGCAAACAAAAAAAAATGAACCAAAATTCTATGGCTGTGATCCCATGGTCAAAGAGTAAATTATCTTGTCACTGAATGAACTGACTTAGCTACATAATAATTAATCATAAGGATGACCAAATCCATCAAGGGGGTTTCAGAAATATAAAAACATTAACCAAAACCTTACATGAATTTTCTATGACTTTGACCTTGATCCCAAAGTCAAAAAGCAAAAAAGCTTATTATAGACTGAACTGTTTAGCTTCATAACGATTCATCACATGCACACATAAACAAAATCCATCAAATGGTTATGGAATATAAGTATATGAAAATAAACTTCTAACCCAAGGTCAAAGGGACAAGTGAGATTATTGCCCAAAAACTGATCTGACTTTATAATGATTCATCACAAGTACACATATTTTTTAAAAAATCCAAATCAAAGTGTTTAGGAACCATAAGCAAATGAAAACAATTAAACTAAAACCTAAAAACAGAATTTTTATAACTGACCTTGACCCCATGATGAAGTGGGACAGCAAAGGTGTCAAAGAATGATCTGTCTTGTCTTCATGACAAATTTCGACAAGAATATATCATGGGGTTTAGGAAAATATGATTTTTAGACGGAAAAAAGGAAGCAAAATCTTAAACTGTGATGTTAACTTTGGTGACTGCAATGTCTCGCTTTCCGGCAAATAAGGACTTAACTAATATGAACTTGATTAATGAGGTCTCCACAAAAATGAAGCCAACTTAACTCACTGTTTAACTCTGTTAGGTGATTGTTAATCTAGTACCAGCTGGCTAATAACAAAGAACAATTCACATCAATAATTAAAACTATATTGCCATGGTAACCATAAAATTTCTCCCACATAACTATATAACAGGGAAGTATGGATTGCTCAGCCCTGACACTTCCATTTCTAAGCATTTGGTACGATATAATTACACTATGTGATGTAATGAAGAGGGGAAAAGAGACAGATATGTCTAGAAACTTGATTTCCCCTGATGGAAAACAACTGCAGCAGCCAGTTTGGGAATTTCTGGAACATTTTCTGGTCTATGAAAATAAAAAAATTGTTAAGAGCATGTCACTGTATGCTGATTAAAATAATAATGAAAACGTTTACTTTAGGAAGCAGGTTGTGGTGCCAAAAAAGGCATAAAAATTTATATGTATGAAAATGAATACATTCAGGTAAATAGATCAATTGTTTTGAAACATCATAAGGTACAAATTTTAAGTTATAATAATAATGTCACAGGAGCTGGATGTTTCATCCCAAAATAAATGATGAGAAATTAAGAAAAAATGAAATATCAGTTATCTACACTATCAATATAGATGAGGAGCACTGACAGCAAGACTTCACTCAACCTCGTTATTTGAATGTCATCACATGGCTTTATTTTGCCTCAAATTGCAACAGAGTAAAAAAGAATACACAAGCTAATTCAACAGACAATAATATAACTCTCTGACAAGCATGTCCCAAATCTAATCTGGCAATAATAAGCATCTTTTTAGAAATACCTATCTGAATTCCATGTGGCAAAAGCAGACAATGTACATGGGTTCCACCTGAGTTAATAAAGGGTTGGGGCCTTAGAGCTCATACAAGTCATTGTGCTTTGTGGGAGTCCAACATTTTGCACATAAAAATTAAGTTAAGAAAATGGAAAAAGTATAAAACCCTGCTTTGGCACCAAATCAGCTTTCATTTTTTACTCAATTTATCATCATTTTTTCATGGACAAAATGAGATATTGCAGGATCTTACTGTCTGTCATTTTCAAAACCCAACACAAAACTTTCTGATGATATTGCTGGATCTCGTTGAATGTCATTTTCAAGACCCAACACAAAACTTTACGTAATTGTATATGACCTTGTCCCCTTAAAATAAGAGCTTACTCACTAGTTCTCTGGGTGCGCGAACTCTTGACTCTATTTAACAATCAACATCGGCAGCAGCTTCAACAGAGATCTCCAGGAAGTTACTTGTCAATTGTGTATGTTAACAGATTCCTTGAAAACATATTCTTTTATTATTATTTGGATAAAATATGGGTAACAAATGCAAAGGTCATGTGATGTCCATCTCATGATCTTTATCCTACTAACCACCTTGACCTCTGAGTTAGAAGCTGGACTACTATATGATATGGACTACTATATGATATGGACTACTATATGATATGGACTACTATATGATATGGCGTGAACCTGGATTGAGTTAGAAGCTGGACTACTATATGATATGGTGTGAACCTGGATTGAGTTAGAAGCTGGACTACTATATGATATGGCGTGAACCTGGATCAAGTTTTATGAAAATACCTGTAGCGGTTAAAATATGACAGCCAGGACAGGTTACCAACTTGTATTATTGTTTGTTATGACCTTGACCTTGAGGCAATGACTGTAAATATGAGACACTATCAAGACAAGATGTATATAAAAAGCTAAAGTTTCATTCAAAAAATATCTTCCTTGGTTTCTAAGTTATACCCATATATGGAGAGATCCACCGATGTATATCTGGCTTACAAGTTATACCAATATATGGAAAGATCCACTGATGTATATTTGGCATTCCCTGACTACCATAGCACTTCAACCAACCAAAATGGTCATCCACAAGCAACACTGTACAGTAGCAAAACAGGTAATCTATACATTTCTTAAGAAATTTTGATATATAATAATTTATGCCCAGTCCTTATTTTTTTCATGATTATGCTGTGCAGACTAAAAATATTGCATGAAAAAGTTTCAACTTTAGCAGGATTAGCACAATTGGTCAATTGATAAAACAGGTTACTGGTTCGATACCCACAGTGACCAGACCGAATTGATTGCCTCAGTGTGTCCTTAGGAAAGGCACCTGGCTCACATTTCCTTGACATGATATTGGCAATGATGTGTTAAAAGTGCCATTAAAACCAATACAAACTGCATTTGTACTGTTGAATATTGTGGTCTCAACCATAATTGTATAGGTTTTGCAACCTCACTGTTGTACTTTTACCTCAGCTTCAAATATGTGGGTTTTTGCAGTCTCGTGTGCTTTTATCTCAACCTTATTTGGGCTTTGCAACATCACTGTTGTACTGACGTACTTTTATCTCAACCTCAAGTACATGGGCTTCTAACAGTATCAACACTATAATCTGACAATATGGTGTACATTTAGACATGAAACAGGTCAGTTTGAGGTAACAGACAGGAAATCCTCAGGGCTTCCAGAAATACATGTCCTGGCTTTCTTCATCATTCTGACCCCAGGTCAGTTCTAATGAAGGATTAATAACTGTACACCCAGTGTGTACTGGTAACAAACCTGCCTCAATATACTCACAGTGCTCTGTGAACCATAGTGTATACCCCAAGTTAAGATCAATGAGAGTTATAATAGTGAACCATTCAAGTAGGAGGAATGTATTGAACTTTACTTAACAGTCATTATTTGTTCATGTATGACTTGCAAGGGAAGCCAACAACTAAAACCAAAGGGGTTGGGTCAATCAATAGCAAGAAAACTCCATTGCTAATAGAAGATGATCAAAATGGTTGGATGTACATCTTAGTTATAAGTTAGTACATTTTACACCAGTGAATAAAGGTAAAGAACCTGACATTTTCATCAATGACTTCATTTTGTGATCATACAGCATGGACTGGGGCAATTAGCATATACCAGGGGCTGAGGCAACTGATATATACCATGGATTGAGGCCATTAGCAACTACCATGGGAAGAGTCAATTAGCATATACCATGGGAAGAGTCAACTGGCATATACCATGGGAAGAGTCAATTAGCATATACCATGGGAAGAGTCAATTAGCATATATACCATGGGCTGAGGCAATTAGCATATACATGTTATCATGTATGATGAGGCAATTAGCATATGCCATGGACTGAGGCAATTAGCATATACCATGGGATAAGGCAATTAGTATATACCATGGACTAAGGCAATTTGTATATACCATGGGAAGAGTCAATTGGCATATACCATGGGAAGAGTCAATTAGCATATACCATTGGAAGAGTCAATTAGCATATACCATGGGTTGAGGCAATTAGCATATACATGTATCATGTATGATGAGGCAATTAGCATATGCCATGGACTGAGGCAATTAGCATATACCATGGGATAAGGAAATTAGTATATACCATGGACTAAGGCAAATAGCATATACCATAGGATGAGGCAATTAGCTCAATGGCAGACTGATATAATGGCTTCAAAGCGCATATTTGACAAAATCTACACAAAAAAATAAATTGTATACATTTCTGTGATTCAGTATCACTCTTCTTTACAGTAATGTACTTCTATGCACTCAGCTGTAGTTTACTACTATTTTTATCTAAATGCTGTATAATTTACCAATATGTAATACATGTTTTATGGTGACCGCTCCGGTGGCCTAGTGGTTAGAGTGTCCGCCTTGGATGCGGGAGGTCATGGGTTCGATCCCCGGTCGAGTCATACCAAAGACTTACAAAAAT